>PVIW01003576.1:0-162624 GCA_004026585.1 Noctilio leporinus
GGAACAGGGTTGTGGGGAGGGGGGAGGCAGAGGCAAAGAAGGGGAGCAGCTTAGACAAGAACCTACTATAAAGGAACCATGGACATGGACAACAGGTGGGATTGACTTTGGGGGGAATGGGTGGGTGGGGAGGGGGACAGAGGGGAGCAAACAGGGGGATAGATGTAATACAACAACAATAAAATTTTTTTTTAATGTTAAAAAAAAAAAAACAGGTCAATGTACAACTAAGAAAGAAAACTATAGGCCAATACCTCTGATGAACATAGATGCTAAGATTCTCAACAAAATATTGGTCAAACAGATCCAGCAATACGTTAAAAAGATCATACACCATGATCGAGGATGGTACAACATGGGCAAATCAATAAATGTAATACACCACATCAACAAAATGAAAGACAAATACCAGATGATCATATCAATAGATGCTGAAAAAGCATTTGATAAAGTGCAGCAACCATTTATGATAAAAAAAACACCCAGCAAAATGGGAATAGAGGGAGCATACCTCAACATCATAAAGGCCATATATGAGAAACCTGAAGCCAACATCATACTTCATAAGCAGAAACTAAAAGCTTTCCCCCTAACATCAAGAACAAGAAAAGGCTGTCCACTTTCTCCACTTCTATTGAACATCATTTTGGAAGTTCTAGCTATAGCTATCAGAGAAAAAAAGGAATCAAAGGTATCCAAATTGGAAAAGAGGAAGTCAAACTGTCATTATTTGCAGATGATATGATAGTGTACCTACAAAATCCAATAGGTTCCACCAAAAACTTATACAACTTAATAAGCAAATTTAGCAAAATAGCTGGATATAAAGTCAATATCCAGAAATCAAAAGCATTTTTGTATACCAATAATGAAACATCAGAGATAGAAGATAGATAACAAATCCCATTTACCATAGCAACAAGAAAAATAAAGTACCAAGGAATCAACTTAACCAAGAAGGTAAAAGATCTGTACTCAGAAAACTACAGAACATTGAAAAAAGAAATTAAGGAAGATACAAATAAATGGAAGCATATACCATGTTCCTGGATGGGAAAAATTAACATCATTAAAATGTCCATACTACCCAAAGCAATCTACATATTCAATGCAATCCCAATTAAAATACCAATGACAGACTTCACAGAAATACAAAAAATACTTCAAAAATTTATATGGAGCCAAAAATGTCCACGAATAGCCACCGCAATCTTGAGAAACAAGAACAAGGTAGAAGGAATCACAATACCAGACATCAAACTACACTACATGCCTACTGTCATCAAAATTGTCTGGTGCTGGCATAAGAATAGACACATAGATCAATGAAACAGAATAGAGAGGCCAGAAATAAACCCAGGACTCTATGGTCAATTAATATTTGACAAAGGGGGGAGGAACATAAAATAGAGTGAAAACAGTCTATTCAATAAAGGAACCATGGACATGGACAACAGGTGGGATTGATTTTGGGGGGAATGGGTGGATGGGGAGGAGAGCAAAAAGGGGATGGATATAGTACAACAACAATAAAATTTTAAAAAAAAGAAAGAAAGAAAAAGAATGGCTCATTTGCAGCTAAGGGAGTGATTAAAAGAGTTACCTTGGAGTAGGTAGCTAGGTTCATAGGCAGTTGAAAGGGGGATTAAAAGAGAAAGACATCTTTGAAGGTGTGGTTATTTTGCCTGGACTGGTGGTTCTATTTTAGGAGCAGTTCAAAAACAGTGTATGAGATGGGATAGAAGGAGTGTCTCTCAATCAGCCATCTGGAATGAAAGGAACAACACGTACAACCAATCCGAAATACAACCAGACAGCCCAAGTTAATGACATAAAGGGCACCCCAAGAGCAACAAGTTGGGGAAATCTAGAAGACTACAACACTGAACCCCACAAACCTCCTACCACAGAATGGCACTCCATGAAGGCGGGGAATCAAAACAGATTAATCTAAGACAAAAACAAGCAACAACAGACACTCAAAATGGGGGAAAACAGAATTAGTCCATCACCGAAAGGAAAGGAGGAATCACCAGACAGATGGAGAATTGAAATAGAAAGTAGCAAGCTATCAGACATGGAATTCAAAGAAATCATTATAAGAAGTCTCCATGAATTAGCTGAACTCAAAGAAAACTACAAGGAACTTATGGAAAATTACACCAGCATTAAAAAAGACATAGAAAACATCAGTAAGAACCAGGAGGAAATGATGAACACAATCTCAGAACTGAAGAACACAATAGAAGAAATTCAAAGCAGGTTAGATGAAGCAGAGGACTGGATCAGTGAATTGGAGGACAACAGGAAAAATTAACCAGACATTGCAACAAAATGAAAAAAAGACTGAAAAAGAATGAAGAGGTTTTAAGAGAGATACAGGACAATATGAAATGCAACAATATCTGTATCATAGGGATTCAAGAAGAAGAGAAGCAATGATAAAAAACCTGTTTGAAAAAGTTGGCCCTGGCTGGTAGTACAGTGGATAAGGTGCCAGCCTTTGAAACCCAAAGGTCACTGGTTCAATTCCCCAACCAGGGCACATAACCAGACCTCTAGCCAGGTCTGTGGCTGGAGGCTGGTGAAAAGCAACTATACATTGATGTTTCTCTCCCTCTCTGCCTCTCTCCTTTCCTCTCTCTCTGGAAATAATGAATAAAATCTTTAAAAATAAAAAAGAAGAAGAAAGAGAAAGATCAAGAACCTAGTATAAAAGAACCATGGACATGGACAACAGGTGGGACTAACTTTGGGGGGAATGGGTGGGTGGGGAGAGGGACAGAGGGGAGCAAAAAGGGGATGGATGTAATACAACAACAATAAAACTGAAATAAAAAATAAAAAATAAATTTAAAAAAAGAGAAAGAAAAAGTAATGACAGAAAACTTCCCTAAAATAATGAGTGAAAGGGTCACTCAAGTTCAGGAAGCACAGAGGGTCCTAATGAACTTGAACCCAAACATGCCTACTTCAAGACACATCATAATTAAAATGGCAAATTTCAAAGACAAAGAGATAATCCTAAAAGCATCAAGAGAGAAACAGTAAATAACATATAAGGGAGCTCTGATAAGGTTATCAAATGATTTCTCAGCACAAACAATACAAGCCAGAAGGGAATGGCAAAAAAAAAAAAAAAAAATGCTCCTAGTAATGAAAAACAAAGGCCTGCAACCAAGAATACTCTACCCAGCAAGGCTCTCATTCAAAATGGAAGGTGAAATATGGAGTTTCCCAGACAAAATAAGGCTAAAAGAATACACCTCCACCAGACCAGCACTGCAAGAGATGCTAAAAAGCCTGCTTTTAAAAGATGAAGGAACAGAGAGAGACAGAGAGGAATACAGGAACAAAGGGGGAAAAAATGTCCATGAAGAAGTACCTCTCAATAATAACCTTAAATGTAAATGGATTAAATGCACCATTAAAAAGACATAGGGTAGTTGAATGGATAAGAAAACATGACCCACATATCATATATGCTGTCTGCAAGAGACCCACCTCAGAAAAAAAGACTGACACAGACTGAAAGTTAAGGAATGGAAAAATATATTTCAAGCAAATAGACATGAAAAAAGGCTGGAGTAGCAATATTTATATCAGACAGAATAGATTTCACAATGAAGGACATAAAAAGGGACAAAGAAGAGCATTTCATAATACTTAAGGGAACGATCCACCAAGAAAACTTAATCCTCATAAATATATATGCACCCAATATAGGAGCACCCAAATATGTAAGGAAAATCTTGGAGGACATCAAGAAGGATATAGACAGCAACATCCAAATAGTAGGGGATTTCAATACCACATTATCAATAATGGAGAAATCTTCCAAGCAAAAAAACACCAAGGATATTATAGCATTGAACAACACTCTAGATGAAATGGACTTAACGGATATATACAGAAATTTTCACTCCAAAGAAGTGAAATACACATTCTTTTCTAATGCACATGGAACATTCTCAAAGATAGAACACATGGTAGGACACAAAACAAGCCTCCACAACTTCAAGAAAATTTAAATCATACCAAGCATCTTCTCAGATTACAATGGCTTGAAACTAGAAACCAATCTCAAGAAAAAAATCCAAAAACAATTCATGGAGACTGAATAACATGAATAACATATTAAGTAAGGAATGGCTTAATAATGAGATCAACGAAGAAATCCAAAAATATCTGTAAACAAACGAAAATGAATTCACAACACCCCAAAACCTATGGGACACAGCAAAGGCAGTCCTCAGGGGAAAATTCATAGCAAAGCAGGCCTACCTAAAAAGGCTAGAGAAAACTCATACAAGCAACCTAACCATAAAGCTTCAAGAACTAGAATAGCAACGACAAAGCTCAGAGCAAGTAGAAGGAAGGAAATCATCAAGATCAGAGCAGAATTAAACAACATAAAGGCTAAAAGCACAATTCAAAGGATCAACAAATCCAGGAGCTGGTTCTTTGAAAAGATAAACAAAATTGACAAACCATTAACAAGAGTCATCAAGAGAATGAGAGGACCCAAGTAAACAAAGTCAGAAACGACAAAGAAGTCACAACAGATACCACAGAAATACAAAGGATTGTAAGAACTTACTACACAGAACTATATGAGAAGAAATTTGACAACCTTGGTGAAATGGACAAATTTCTGGAAATGTATAACATACCAAAACTCAAATAAGAAGAAAGCCTGAATAGACCTATAATAACTAGTTAAATTGAGGAAGTAATCAAAAATCTCCCAGCACACAAGAGCCCTGGCCCAGATGGCTACACAGGTGAATTTTACCAAACATTTAGGGAAGAACTAACTCCATTCCTCCTCAAATTATTCCAAAAAATTCAAAAAGAGGGAAGACTCCCAAACTCTTTTTATGAGGCCAGTATTATTCTAATCCCAAAACAACCAGGTCAAGACCCAACAAAGAAAGAAAATACAGGCCAATACCTCTGATGAGTTTAGATGTAAAAATTCTCAACAAAATATTGGCAAACCGGATCCAGTAATATATTTTTAAAATTATACACCATGATCAAGTGGGATTCATCCCAGGGATGCAAGGATGGTTCAATATTCGCAAATCAATAAATGTAATACATCACATAAACAAAATGAAAGACAAAAACTATATGATCATATCAATAGATGCTGGAAAAGCATTTGATAAAGTATAGCACTCTTTTATAAGTAAAACCCTCAGTAAGGTGGGAATAGAGGGAACATATGTCAACATAACAAAGGCCATATAGGAGAAACCTGAAGCTAACGTCATACTCGATGGGCAAGCACGGAAAGCTTTTCCCTTAAGATCAGGAACAAGGCAAGGGTGTCCACTCTCTCCACTTCTATTCAACATAGTCTTGGAAGTTCTAGCCACAGCAATCAGACAAGGAAAAGGAATCAAACCTATCCAAATGGGAAAAGAGGAAATAAAACTGTCATTATTTGCAGATGACATGATATTGTACATACAAAACCCTATAGATTCCACTAAAAAACGACTCCATTAAAAACTGAATTTGGCAAAATAGCTGGATACAAAATCAATATCCAGAAATTGAAGGCATTTTTGTACACCAACAATGAAACATCAGAGAGAGAAGTTAGAAAACAAATTCCATTTACCATAGCAACAACGAAAACAAAGTACTTAGGAATAATCTTAACCAAGGAAGTAAAGAACTTGTACTCAGAAAACTACAGAACACTGAAGAAAGAAATTAAGAAGATACAAATAAATGGAGGCACCTACCATGTTCATGGTTGGGAAGAGTTAACATCATTAAAATGTCCATACTACCCAAAGCAATCTACAGATTCAATGCAATCCCTATTAAAATACCAACATCATATTTCACAGAATTAGAACAAACACTTAAACATTCATATGGAGTCAAAAATGACCCCAGATAGCTACAGCAATCCTGAGAAAGAAGAACAAAGTAGGAGGAATCACAATACCAGACATCAAGCTATATTACAAAGCCATAGTAACCAAAACAATCTGGTACTGGCACAACAACAGACAAACACATCAATGGAACAGAACCGAGAGCCCAGAAATAAACCCAGGACTCTATGGGCAACTAATATTCGACAAAGGAATGTAAAGTAGAATGCAAATAGCCTCTTCAACAAGTGGTGTTGGGAGACTTGGACAGCACATGCAAAAAAATGAAACTAGACCATGAACTTACACCATACACCAGAGTAAACTCAAGATGGATAAAAGACTTAAACATTAGCCATGCAACCATAAAAGTCCTAGAGGAAACATCGGCAAAAAATTTGCAGATATCCCATGCAGCAAAATTTTCACTGAAATATCTCCAAAGGCAAGGGAAATAAAGGAACAAATAAACAAATGGGACTATATATCAAACTAAAAAGCTTCTGCTCAGCTACAGAAAACATCGAGACTATAAAAAAAGGGAATCAGCCATATGGGAAAACATATTCACCAATGACACATCAGACAAGGGTTTGGTCTCCAAAATCTTTAAAGAGCTAATACTACTCAACACCAGGGAAACAAACAACCCAATTACAAATGGGCAAAGGACCTAAACAAACACTTCCCCAAGAAAGACATACAAAAGGCCCAGAGGCACATGAAAGAATGTTCAACATCACTAGCCATCAGAGAAATGCAAATTAAAACCACAATAAGATACCACCTCACACCTGTCAGAATGGCCATCATCAACAAATCAACAAACAAGTGCTGGGAAGGATGTGGGGAAAAGGGAACCCTGGTGCACTGCTGGTGGGAATGCTGACTCATGCAGCCACTATGGAAGACTGTATGGAATTTCCTCAAAAAACTGAAAATAGAACTGCCTTATGACCCAGTGATTCCACTGCTAGGACTATATCTAAAGAATCCTGAAACACCAATTCAGAAGAATGTATGCATCCCTATGTTCATAGCAATGCTATTTACAATAGCCAAGTGCTGGAAACAACCTAAGTGCCCTTCAGTGGATGAATGGATCAAAAACTTTGGTAATTTACACAATGGAGTTCTATGTAACAGAAAGAAAGAGAGAACTCCTATTATTTGTGATAGCATGAAAAGAACTGGAGAGTATCATGCTTAGTGAGATAAGCCAGGCAGCAAAAATTAAATACTACATGTTCTCACTTAATACAGGAGACTAATGAACAAACAAACAAAACATAATCAGAAACATGAACACAGGTAACACACTTTCAGTGTGTTGAATGGAGGGGGGTAGGGGAGGGGGAGAAGGAGGCAAGGAAGGGGAACAGTGTAGCCAAGGAACTAGCATGGATGACCCATGGACACAAACAACACATGGGATTGACTGTGGAGGGGGATAAGGAGTAGGGGGAAGGGGAGGGAATAAGGGGAAAAATGAGAAGAATGTAATATAATGATAGTAAAAATACATTTATCTAAAACAAAGAAAAAGACCTAGGCAGAAATGAAGTTTACACTAAATGAAATAAAGAAAAATTTACAGGGAACCAACAGTAGAGGGATGAAGCCAGGAATCAAATCAATGATTTAGAACATAAGAAAGAAAAATACATTCAATCAGAACAAGAAGAGGAAGAAGGAATTTAAAAAATTAAGAGGCTAGATAGACTAATGAGCCTCTGGGACATTTTCAAACATACCAACATATGCCAAAAGGTGAAGAGAAAGAGCAGACAACCAAAAGACTTATTTGGAAAAAAAAAAAAAGAAAGGAAACTTCCCTAATCTGGTGAAATAAATAAACATACACATCCAGGAAGCAAAGAGAGTCTCAAACAAGATGGAGCCAAAAAGGATCACACCAAGACACATCATAATTAAAATGCCAAAAGTTAAAGATAAAGAGAGAGTCTTAAAAGTGGAGTTACTACAAAAAAGTTAACATAAGACTGTCAACTGATGTCTCAAAAGAAACTTTGTGGGTAAGAAGGGACTGGCAAGAAGTATTCAACATGATGAAAAGCAAGGACCTACAACCAAGATTACTCTATCCAGCAAAGCTATCATTTAAAATTGAAGGGCAGGTAAAGCTAAAGGAGCTCATCCTCACCAAGCCATTATTATATGGAATGTTAAAGGTACTTACTTAAGAAAAAGGAGAAGATCAAAACTATGAATATTAAAGTGGCAATAAATTCACAACTACCAACAATGGAATCTAAAAAATAAACTAAGCAAATAAGCAGAACGGAAACAAAATCTTAGATATGGAGATTATCTGGAGAGTCATCAGTAGGGAGGGGAAGGGGGAGAATGGGAAAAGGTGCAGGTATTAAGATGTACAGATTGGTGTTGGGAGAACTGGACAGTGAGTGACATGCAAAAAAATTTAACTAGACCACCAACTTACACCATACACCAGAATCAACTCAAGATGGATGAAAGACTTAAACCTAAGCAGTGCCACCATAAAGGTCCTGGAAGAAAATATAGGCAGTAAAATTTTAGATATCCTACAAAGAAATATGTTTATGGATACTTCTCCAAGGGCAAATGAAATAAAAGAACAAATCAACAAATGGGACTATATCAATTTGAAAAGTTTCTGTTCAGCTAAAGAAAACACCAGCAAAATTCAAAGGGAACCAACTGTATGGGAAAACATATTTGCCAATAATACCTCAGACAAGGGTTTGATATCCAAAGTATATAAAGAACTAATGTGACTCAACACCAGGGAAACAGATAGCCCAATTAAAAAATGGGCAAAGGTCCTGAACAGACAACTCACTGAGGGAGACATACAAAGGGCTCAAAGGCATATGAAAAAATGTTCAACATCACTAGCCATCAGAGAGATGCAAATGAAAACCACAATAAGATACCACCTCACACCTGTCAGAATGGCCATCATCAACAAATCAACAAACAACAGGTGTTGGCAAGGATGTGGGGAAAAGGGAACCCTGGTGCACTGTTGGTGGAAATGCAGGCTGATGCAGGCTGATGTAGCCATGATAGAAAACAGTATGGGGTTTCCTAAAAAACTAAAAATGGAACTGCCTTTTGATCCAGCAATGCCACTACTGGGATTATACCTGAAGAACCCTGAAACACCAATTCATAAGAACACTGTACCCCTATGTTCATAGCAGCGCTATTTACAATAGCCAAGTGCTGGAAACAGCCTAAGTGCCTGTCAGTGGATGATTGGATCAAAAAACTTTGGTACATTTACACAATGGAATACTACACAGCAGAAAGAAAGAACTCCTACCCTTTGCAATAACATGGATGGAACTGGAGAATATTATGCTTAGTGAAATAAGTCAGTCAGTGAAAAACAAATACCATATGATCTCACCCACTATAGGACAATAATGAACAAAAAAAAAAAAACAAGCAAAACAGAACCAGACACATGAATACAATGAATAGACCTTCAGTGGACAGAGGGGAGGGAGGAGGGGAGAAAGAGTCAAAGAAGAGGAGCAGTTTAGTCAAGAAACTAGCATGGAAAAACCATGGATATGGACAAGTGGGATTGACTTTGGAGGGGAGTGGGTGGGTGGCGAAGGGGATGGAATGGAGCAAAAAGGGGGTGGATGTAATACAACAATAAAATTAAATTAAAAAAATAAGAAGTACAAATTGCTATGTATAGAATGGGCAGGGGGTTGTTCAGAACAGTATAGGAAATGGAGTAGCCAAAGAACTTAAATGTATGACCCATGGACTAAGCCGAGGTTTGCTAGAGAGAAGGAGCAGGGTGGTTCCAGGTGGAGAGGGGCAATAGGGGAAAATTTGAAACAGCTGTAATAACATAATCAATAAAATATATTAAAATAATTTAGAACCTCAAGTCCAATGCAAAATCTGGTTCTAAATGGGAAAATCCTAAAACGCTTTGCTAATTTTTTCATGAGAAAAACCTGGAAAGCAGTAATGCTAGCCACTGGAAGAGATAGCTTGGGGAAGGGCAGCTGTCAGTAACCTGTTACTTTAGCCTGCTAACCTGAGCAGGAGCTGGAGCTGGGACCTAGAGTCAGGTTACAGGGAGTCCAGAGATAACCAGCTGGTAGCCTTTCTCAAAAACTGCCCCTGATGATTCCCAGCTGGAAGGAGGGGCAAGGAAGTAAAGAGGTGGGGAAGCAGGGAGGTGGCAGTCATAGTCCTCCCAAAACAAAGGGAGAGAAATTGACCCTGGACTGCTGAGCCCAGCATCCCTCAGCTTGGAAAGTTGCTTCCTCCTTTCAGCTAAACAAAACTCAGTCTGTTCAGTCCTGGCGCTTTTGACGTAGCTAGGAAAAAGTGGGGCAGGGAGACAGAAGAAGAAGAAAGAATTATGTACACTGAAACTCAGTTCTCTGGCACTGATCAGGTGCCAGTCCCCAGGCACTGGCCTTCACGTGGACCTCATCCCCATGTGACCAAGCTCTGCAGCATAAGAGGGGGAGTATCTGCTTTCTTGAATCCTCATCAACATTACTGTCATCAAACATTTTTAACTTTGCCAGTCTTACTGTTATAATTTCATGTGGTTTACTACTGATGTTGAACATCTTTCCATCTGATTGTTGTAATTTGAAATTTCGCTCCCATGTACAGCTTGTTCATCTTTTCTCTCTATTTTTCTATTGTTTCTCTTTTCTAACTGACTTGGAGAGCTGGATACTAATCCTTTGTCTGTTATATATGCTGCAAATATTTTTTTCTCTTGTATCTTCTGTTTTGTTATGTTTTTCAAAATTAAATTTGGTTTATTTTATCAAGAAGATTTTTTAGAAGATGGTGGCATACACACACATGTGTCTTACCTCTTGACACATCAAAATTACAACTAAAATATAAAAGACCATCACTCAGAACCATCAGAAATTTAGTTGAATAGAAATCTGACAACTACGAAATTTAAGAAACCACATCCATCCAGATTGGGAGGAGGGGCACAGACATGAAACAGGCTGGTCCCATACCCACGTGTAGTGGATAAAAATTTGGGAAGGCTATCTTAGGATCATGGAATCCCATCCTCACATGGGCCCCCCAGCCCAGGGTTCCAGTTCCAGGAAGATAAGTCCCCACAACTTCTGGCTGCAAAAACCAGTGTGAATTGAGTCAGTGAAAAAATTGCTGGAGCCCCAAGCAGTTCATCTTAAAGAACCCACACATAGACTCAGCTACTCAGACTCACTCCCCATGAGCTCCAGTACTAGGGTAGCAACTTGAAAGGCACCGGTGATATATAGGGAGAAAGTGAAGTGCCTGGTATCAAAGTGAGCAGAGGCCATTGTCCCTAACCCCTAAACCCTCCTGCAATAGAGCCACATAGCCAGCAAGCTAGTTAACAATGTTTGACCTGCCTTGGAGATCCCCAGAGACTTCGCCTCGCCCAACTTACAGGCGCATGCAACCTGCTTTTCCATGTGAATGACTGAACTTGGCTAATGCTGCACAACTTCCTAAATCCTCTCAAATAAGCAACAGTTGGCCTCAGTGAGCCCCAGGCCCATCACTAGCATCAGCCAACCTAGATTCATAGCTTGGCTTCACCTGAAAATCTCCAAGCCCAGCTCAAGTAGCAGCCATCTCGGATTGCTTTTTCAGGCAGGGTGGCCACAGGCAAAACACAGGTAGGGGCTGATCTTAACTAGCACTGCCTGGGAAACGCCAGGGCCCATGCACCCATTGGATAGCTACAGATCACATCGAAGCACTACCACCCTGCCCCTGAACAGCTGATCATCCACAAAGGGCAAAGGTTGGTGGTCAGAGGTCACAGCAAGTCCTTGCAATTGACTAGTCTGGGTAAATCCGTCCCATTGATCTGCCAACAGCAACCAAGTCTCAACTATAAGAAGAAGGTGTACTCAGCCCACACGAAGAGCACAACTCGAGTACCCAGCTTGGATGATAGGGGAGGCTGTGCCACTGGACCCTACAGGATACTTACTACATTGGGCCACCCTACCAAGGCATGGAGTCAAAGCAGCTCTACCTAACACATAGAAACAAACACAGAGAGGCTGCCAAAATGAGAAGACAAAGAAACATGGCCCAAATGAAAGAACAGATCAAAACTCCAGAAAAGGAGCAAAATGAAATGGAGGCAAGGAATCTATCAGATGCAGAGTTTAAAACACTGGTTATAAGGACACTCAAGGAACTTAAAGAGGACCTTAGCAGCATAAAAAAGATCCAGTCAGAAATGATGCATACGCTAATTGAAATAAGGAACAATTTACAGGGAAAACAACAGTAGAGTGGATGAAACCAAGAATCAAATCAATTACCTGGAACATAAGGAAGCAGAAAACAATCAGAACAACAAGGAAAAAAAGAGGTGAGAATACTATAAGTAGCCTCCTGAACAACTTCAAGAGGGGTCCAATATTCATTCGCATCATAGGGGTGCCAGAAGTAGAAGAGAAAGAGCAAAAAATTGGAAACCTATTTGAAAAAATAATGAAAGAAAACTTCCTTATTTGGTGAAGGAAATAGACATTTAAGTCCAGGAAGCACAGAATCCCAAACAAGAAGGATGCAAAGAGGCCCACATCAAGACACATCATAATTAAAGTGCCAAAGTTTAAAGATAAAGAGAGAATCTTATGGACATGAACAACAAGTGGGTTTGATTTTGTGGGAGAGTGGGTGGGTAGGGAAAGGGACAGAGGGGAGTAAAAAGGGGATGGATGTAATACAACAATAATAAAATTAAATTTTTAAAAAAAGAGTATCTTAAAAGCAGCAAAAGAAAAGCAGTTAGTTACAAGGGAGGTCCCATAAGACTTCAGCTGATTTCTCAAAAGAAACTTTATTGGTAAATGGGATTGCCAAGAGTATTCAGAGTCGTGAAAAGCAGAGACCTACAACTAAGATTGCTCTACCCAGCAAAGCTATCATTTAGCATCAAAGGGCAGATAAAGAGCTTCCCAGACAAGAAATAAATGAAAGGAGTCCATCAT
Source organism: Noctilio leporinus (assembly GCA_004026585.1). NCBI lineage: Eukaryota > Metazoa > Chordata > Mammalia > Chiroptera > Noctilionidae > Noctilio > Noctilio leporinus. The sequence continues at coordinate 12,920 of PVIW01003576.1, forward strand.
CATCAAAGCATTATTATATGAAAAATTAAACTGACTTATTTAACAAAGAGATCATAAAATAACAAAAATACATTTTTACCAACAATTAAATCTAAAAAACAAACTATAAACAAGAACAGAGGTATAATCATGGATACAGAGAGCATTTTGATGGCTGTCAGATGGAAGGAGGTTGTGGTGGAATACACGAAGAAATAAGAGGATTAAGAAGTACAATAGGTAGTTACAGAATAGCCATGTACAGTACAGGAAATGGAGTAGCCAAAGAACTTATACACATGACCCATGGACATGAACAATGGTTGGGGGATTGTCTGAGGGAGTGAGAGGTGCTGGATGGAAGTGGGTAAAAGGGGAAAATCAGGACAACTGTAATAGCATAATCAATAAAATATAAAAAAAAAAGGTTTTTAAATCTAGTCATATTTATCTTTCAACTCAAACAGGAATGATAATTTATTTCATTGATTTAAAGATCCATTTTCACATTTCTGAAATCAGGATATGTCTTACAAATGAGGAAAGACTGAAGTTAAGGGAAAATGATGGGATTTCTTCTAGCCTTACTTTTAAATTATTAACAGGACTTAAAGCTTCAGGAAAAACAATAAATTTATCTTGACATTTAAACTTTTAAACTTTCCTGTAACACTCCAGTCCTGCTCAGGCATTATACAGCTCCTCATTGCTACAGAATGTGCCCAGCCTGGACTCGGTCAAGCGTCAGACCTCCTCAGAGAAGTCTCTGTGTGACCAGCCTGCCAGATGCTGCACTTGACAACCACCTGAAACCCATTATCATAACTATTGATACTAGTCAACTCACACAAGCAGGCAGGGCTTGTTTCTTTCATGTGATTCCCTTACATTGTACAAACGATGATTGATGATTTTTCCTTTGTTCCCTGTTACATTCCTGGGTTTATTACTTCATATGTGGCCAGTTTGCAAACTCTACCAACCATGAATAAGTCTTTTTTTCTTATTTCTAGCCAAAGCCTCCAGACTCATTTTAAATTCTTTTGACAAAACAATGGTGTATCAGGTTTAATGTACAACTTTTTAAGTAATACATAAACATAGTGTGTCTTTCTAGCTATGGTGTCTTAAATTTTCATGAAATATGAAGGACTCCCAGATGCCTAAGGGGATGAGATTTTATAAAAAGGCATTTCAAGGACCCCAGGAGGCCAGGCACAGGGGAGGTGCTCCATCTGAATGAGTTCTTAGGCCTTGCGCGTCTGCCACTTGGATCCCTCCTCTTTAGCATCCAGAACTTGGGCCCCTCTCTGGTAACTCCTTCACACAACCCAAAAGTCTTCAGCTGGACGAAGCCACACTTTCAGTTCTCTCCTTCTAGATACAGAATGCTCAGAGCCAACGGGGAAGGGCCCCATATCAGGTTGATCTCTCACCAGAGCAAAAAACAACTGCACCCTCACCCCTGGGACACCCACACCTGCCAGGTGAGGGGGATTCTCTCAGGGTCCTCCTCAACCCCTCCCCACCTTGACACCGTCCCAGAAGCCCTGTCCGAGTGCCCAGGAAAGGGACCAGGAGCAATAGCTCCAGCAATCTGGGGCACCTTCAAGCCCTGACAACCCAATGTTCCTGTGCAGTCATTGCTGACTGGATGCTCCAAGTGCACTTACTAGGAAATTGTTGGAACCAACAGAAAAACTCTAGAGGAGGTTGAAAACAATCAGCATGCCAAAGTCAATGGCATCCCCATTGAACAGGAATAGGGCAGAAGACAGCTTCAAGCATGGATTTCTCTTGATGTTTAACAACTTCTGCTTGACATGATGAAAATCCTAATGGCGAAGGGTTTGCTGCTGGACTGGCCAAATCACTTGTGCAATGCAGGAAAGGAGAATAAAATATTTACCAGTGTCCCCTCAGAGGGAAAAAATGTAGGGAGCAATGAAACCAATACAAAGTATGGTTAATGTCCAAATAGTTATTGATATTCATAAATCTTGAAAGATAAGTAAATAAAATCAATCTAAAATCCTTGATTATATTAACAAAACCATGGAGAAGAATTTTAAAATATCCTTATGTTTCTCATCTTCAGTAAATAATTTTTCATTCCTGATGATACAGAAAATAAATTTGAGTACACTTTTAAGAACAAATTTTAAAATAGCATATGCTATACATTTTCCAATAGATTCTCCTAAAACAAAATGGGAAGAAAATATTTAGGCAATACACGTAAAACAGATGCAAAGACAAAGAGCAGGACTGGTCAAACTAAAATCTAAGTCAAAATTCTAAAACAAGAAATGAAAATGAAATGAGTTCTAAGCATGAGGGGAAAAAGTTGACAGACCTGCCATTACTTATGTATTTTGGCTTCTACAGTATATCCCAAAACACAAGCATATACTTTCACGGTCTAGGGGAAAAGTCACACTGCACAGAGCACAGTCTTTCACTCAAAAAGAAATCTGTTAATACCTATCCGTCCAGTCACGCCTCTGCAGGGGGTTGCAAGGGTCTTGGCAGCTCCTCACTCACCCCCAGCATCCCTGGGCCTTGTTCCCAGCCTGGATAGTCACAAGCAACACTCATTCTCATGGCACTTTCAGGCTGGTGGAGGAGACTGACCTCAAATGAGCAAACAGATTCAGGAGAAGGAGTAGGGAAGAAAGAGGAGAAGGAGGGGAAGGAGGAGAAAAAAGAGAAGGGCAAACCTATAGAGACAGAATGGAGATCAGTGGTGCCAGGAGCTGAGGGAAGGAGGGGATGGGTTGTAATTGCTTAAGGGATGCAGGCTTTCCTTTTGGTTAGTGTCCTCCCGATACACAAAGGATGAGAGTTCAAGCCCTGGTCAGGGCACGTACAAAAATCAACAAATGATTTCGTAAATAAGTGGAAAAACAAATTGATGCTTCTCTCTCTCTCTCTCTCTCTCTCTCTCTCTCTCTCAAAATCAACTTTAAAAAGAAAAACAAAATGTTCTGGAACAAGCTGGAGGTGGTAGTTGCACAACATTTTAAATGTATTAAATATTGCTGATTGCACACCTTTTAATGGTTAAAATGGTCAATTTTATGTACCCTCAGATGTGATGAGTGCTATGAAGAAAACTGGGCAGGGTGTTGTAAAAGAGAGATCGGGATGGAGCTCATTGAGAGTAGGCAGTCAGTGAAGAACTCAGCACTTAACTGAGAAATGAATGATGGATGGAACCAGCTCCATGAGGGTTTAGGAAAGAGCAGAGGAACACAAATGGGTGGAAATTAGGTTGGAGAATAGGCAGAGAGCAGCAAAAGGCATTCGTATTTTCCCTGAGTGCAAGAGAAGCCAGTGAGGAAGGGAGATGCATGAGCTAATTAGTATGTTAAAAGAATACTTGAACCCTCACTGGTGGCACTCACAGAGTGCCAATCTGCAAACCTAAAGGTTGAGGGTTCAAATCCCAGTCAGGCACATGTCTGGGTTGTGGACAAGGTCTCCCATTGGAAGCATGTTCAAAAGGCAACCAATTGATGTGTCTCTCACACACTGATGTTCTCTCCCTCTCTTTCTCCCTCCCTTCCTCTCTCTAAAAAAAAAAATTTTTTTTTTCTAAAAAATGGGCACTTGACTGCTATGTGGAGAAACAGTTGTAGGCAGGGGTTAAGTGTGAGGTAGGGAACCACTGAGAACATGGCTGCATTAGGAATGCCTGCAGGCAAGCACAGTCAGGACCTCTGTGCTAGGAAAGGGATCACATTGAGGCCAGGAGATCTCAGAGCCCCAGGCAGGGTTGCCAGGGTTACTGAATGGTTCCTAAGAAACAGGGAGACTGAGGCGCAGCTAGAAGGACTGTGTCCCACTGCTTCATTAGGGTATGAACCAGACCTGGGTGAGGTCCCAAAGCTGGGCAGGCATGCAGCAGGGGTAGTCCAACGCTTCAACACAGAGAGGACGCTAAGGAGGGTAACTCCCTCAGGCCCAGGGCAGAGCTGCTTCCAGAAATTGCACAGGCTGAGCCGGCAAAGGGGTGAGGGGCTAGGAGGTGGGAGCCACCTCTGGACCCCAGCTCTGGGGGATGGAGGCAGTGGGGCTGGGACCCGGCTGGGATTAGAGCTCTCCATAGGCTGGAGTGAGGGGCAGCCAGGGGCCAGCGCAGGAGGCAAGCGGAGATTCTAACACACAGTTGGCTGTGTGAGTAAGAAACAGCAAAAGACGAGAAGTCAGCCCATGTGTTTGGGCTTGGTTCACAGTATGGCCATGGTCAGCCACATTAAAGGAGAGAGTGAGAAGGAGGGTAGGGGAGGATGTCCAGGTCACAGGCAGAGGGTGTCCAGATGGATCAGGATGTGGTCACAGAGGAACTGATTTAACACCAACAGAAACTGCCAGTCATGGAAGAAGTGGCAGGCCCAGGTGGGGAAGTTTTATGGGTCATGACAGCAGTGTTCTGAGTCTTGTGTCCCAGGCAACACAGAGCTCCAGCCCCAAGAAACTGGGATAACTGAATCACAGAAGTAGCAAGTTGTACAGACTGTAACCCCTGATATGGGGTGTGGGTTCTTGCATTGGTGAAAGGCCACCAGGAGGGGAAAAGATTGCAAATCTGGTAATAATGTTGAGGGAGGCTTGACTTGAATCTAGCAGGAGCATAATGTTACATGCCTTTCCAGAGTGTGAGCCTAAGAGCACCAATTCCTGCTGACATCAAATGTTGTCAGAAATGGAACAGAACAGCAGACAGGATGGCAGATGAGAAAACAGTCTGAGCTGACGGTACCTATCTTTCACAGTGGGGTAGAAGATCAAAAGAGTCTTACCAAAAAAGTGAACACAAAAAAGGACCTGCCTGCATCATCATAGGAGTGATTCATGTCCAGCCATAACTGTCATCTTTCACCACAGTTTATGTCTATGTGTGGCCCCCAATGTGTGTTCTAGCCTCAGTAAAACTCCCGAGATTCTGCAAACTGGAAGAATCGGTATCACCAGTGTCTACTCCTCCCCTCTCCAGGCACAGGGGGAGAGCAGAGATTCTCAGCAAGAGGTATACCTTGCCCTGCCCTGACCCTGCACCTGAGCCTTCGACACAGTGAGGGAAAGCCTACCAGAAAAGAGAGGGTGGGATGGAGGTCTTAGGAGACAAGCAGGACTGGAGCAGTGGGCAGGAGGGGGCAAAGCATCGCTCCAGGTTTACCCCAGGAGCCAGCACTCAGCTCAACAGGACACAGTCGGGACAGACTTGGCAGAGAAGGGGCACAAACTGGGAAGGGAGTGCCTAGGAAGGTGGGGAAGAGGAAACATCCAGTCAGAGGAGCTTGCCCCAACACGCCGAGCCACCACATGGCTGCTCTGCACCAAGCCTGACTCAGGGCTCGCCAGTGGGCTGTGATTTGCTAAACCTCTTGTCCAGTTCACCAAAGTCAGCACTTAGTAATGCTGGATAAGAGCATGAATGAGGAAATGAATGAAGAAATGAATGAGGGTTGATCTTGAGTTGTAATTGAAATGTAAATGGATAGAAAAACAGTCACTGGATCCAAGAGCAAAGTCCTGGGATATGCACCCCAACTCCATTTCTTAGTATCTAGATGACTGTGGGTGGAATGTGCCTCTTCTATGAACTATGGCTTCATCTGAAATGGGGTCACAGGCCTCTGGGAGCATTCAATGGGGACAGGCACTTGGTAAGTATGAGGTTCACTGGTAAGGTGGAAGGGTGAAAGCTTGTGTCATGACTGGCATGACCCAAGGACAGAAAGCCAGCACTGTGTGTGTATCCTGGGCCCTGCAGCAAGAAGCTCTTCAGCCTTTGGGAACAGCCAGCCCTCCAGATCTTCCCACATCTGCCCAGGACAGTTCACAGGCAGGACTGAAGCAAAGAGCCGAGACCCTGACCTGGAATACACCCATTCCTCAGCGTGTTTCTTCCTTTTTTTCCATTCTTTATAAATCAAAAAATTAATTACCCGGAAAAGAGTCATCTGCACCCGAAACCCAAATGAGTTTAATGTATAATTTATACATGAAAATGTAGATGTCAATGTATGACAAACGGCCATAAAAATATTTTTGCGGTTAAATTGTCACGCATCTGTCTTCCTCCCCGAAGTGCCACTGTACAGACAACGTGAGGCCCCGGGGCGCAGGCCAGGTGGGGCTGGTGAGGCAGCCCGTCTTTTTCACCAGCCAGTGGCGACCAGCCCAGGGTGCAGCCAAGCCCTTGCCCTGCCCCGTTGGGGTCCTGCTGTGTCTCATTCGAAGCAAGGATTGAACGCTCTTTGCCAGCTCTGTGCTAGGCCCAGGGATGGAAGAAAGAATGGAGTAAGGTCTCACAGTCCAGGGGCTTTGACTCCCTCAGGGAAGCCAGGCAAACAAGTGACAATGACAATGTGGCAAGTGCTAGAGCTGGGGTGGATCCCCCATGACAAGCAGACGCAGAGGAGTAAGTAAGCTGTGTCAGGAGCACCCTTCCAAAGACTTCAAGGGAGGGGACTAGTCCTGAGGAAGTCTGTCAGGAGGATGAAGGCAGGGGGACATTCCAATAGGAAAAACTACTTGTGTAACGACAGACACCAGAGTGAGCATGCTCAGAGAGGTGAAAGTGTGGCCTGTGAGCTAAGTGCCCAGGGGGTTGGCATGCCCAGAACAGAAACAGAACTTTGTCCCCAACTGAAAACTTAAAACAGATCAAGTCTGCGCATGCTGGAAAACAGTTGGAGGAGGCAGTGAGGAAGCTTGTGGGAGTGCATGAGAGAAGCTGAATGAGTTCTGTAAATTTGGAAGCACAGCATCCATGTAGAGAGCCACCCTCCGTAGGACCCTGAGTCCTGCCCCAAGCCTCAGCAGCCTGCCTTTTTCAAGGTGCCTTCGTTCACAGGCACACCAGTCCCTTGGCTTGATGGGCACATGGCAGCATGTAAACCACCTGAAATATAGGTGGGGCCCTTGCATCTTGTGTGCTGTTCCTACTGCCATTTGGGGCTGGTTACTACTCATTGCACAGGTCACTCCCTGATACCTCCTCTCCAGATGCCCACTGGAGTACCCTCTCACATGAGGGCAGGGAGGAGGGGAATGGTGCTGGGTGTTGGCCCTCACTGAGACCCACTGTGCTGCCCACACAGGGAGGGAGCAATTGCATATCTTGGCTGCACCTAGCCCCCGTCCCAGAACCACTGATGAGGGTCAAGAACATGTTTCTTCATCACCAGGCAATCACCAACTTTGCCCAAGACAATCTGAGATCCCAGTGGTGTCCACCCAGAGATTGAGCTTCCCACAGCAAGACAAAGCCAGTTCCCATTCCCCAGCCCCATTGGGGTCTCTGGGTAACCCCCCTTGGAGCCCTCCAGACCTAGTCAAAAAATAAAGGCCCATCCTAATGGGACCAGACACTCACAGAACAAAGGTTTCAAGCTCCAACCCCACATCACACCAGTGTCCATTTTAAGGAAGAACCTAGCCTGGCATCCGTGATCAACCCCTTGCACATACCTCGCTTGACCTTTGGGGGCCTGAGGCCCTCTGCCTGGGCCAGGGCTTCCCAAGCCTCGTACTCCCGCCAGCGCCTGAGCTGCTCCTCTCGCATTTTGTAGAAGAGGATGTGCTTCTGCACATCACTGAGCTCGGTGAGGAGCTCAGGGTCGATGTACATGTCGTGCAGGATCTGCTGCAGCATGGTGCCACCTGGATGCACACACCAGAAGGACAGCCAGACAGGGAAACCTGGACAGGCTATTCCTCGCCCCAGTTTCTCACTCCAGGGCCACTCCTAGAGCCCCTTCTCTGTGCAGCATTGTCACCCTGCCTCAGCTCCCAGCAAGCGACAAACTCATCTCCCCTGCTCAGGACAGCACCAGGGACTAGGTATCAAGAAGCCAAGTGGCAGCTGTGACCCTACAAAGGGAAGCAGGCACCAGGAACAATAAAGTCCTTCTGTTGGGTCACCAAGCACCGCATCCCAGCAGCACCTGTAGTTTGGCTCCCCCAGTAGTTCAGGGACAAAGAGGAGGGTTAAAGCCTCCAGCTCCGCAGGACAATGCCCAGGCACAGCCCTGCCTGGGCCGCAGGTGTCAAGTGATCTGTTAGTGGAAGGTAACGATGACACCAGCTATATCGATGACACTGCCCCGGCCAGCCAGGAACCGATCTCTCCTCCGCAGGTAAGAGGAGGAGGTGGAGGCAGCTTTGCCGACTAATTCCATGTCTTTTGAGCCAATTTCAAACAGGACAGAGCAGCCAGCCAGCAGCTTCTGGGCTCCAAATTTCCTATCTCCTTCTCCAGACAATTGACATTCTAAGGTAATGCTTTTAAAATTCTGCTGGAGGGGAGGAAAGGGCTTCCTTCTGTGTTATAGCCAAGAAAAAAAAAAAAAAAAAATGGAATCAGGAGGGACAGCTGAAAGGGCTTTATCATGGAATTCAAGGACACAAAGGAGACTGACATCCTCTCCCCTTCCCTATAATGACAATGTTCCAGAGCTATGCATGTGTTGATAGATTAACCCTCAATTCTGGTTGTTGCCATTGACCGTATTGTTTGTTGCAGGTGTCTGAAGATGACCAAAAAGAAAGAAAAGACATCTCTGTACCGGGAATCTGAGGCACCCTGGACAGAGCAGGGTGGGCGCTCTTGCTGCTGGGACCAAAAGCCTGGCCTATCAGGTACTCAAGGCTCCCCACAGCCTCCCTTGTATTCAGATAAGGAAATTGGGATTCAGAAACCTGAATGATTTGCCTATGCTACCTGATAAACAAGCTGCCACACTGGGACTCTTACCTGTTTTCAAATTTGACATTCAAATTTGACACTGGCAATTATGAATCTTTCGATAGTTTAAAAATGTAACCCAGCCCTGGCTGGTGGCACAGCGGATAGGTGCCGACCTGTGAATCCAAAGGTCGCTGGTTTGATTCCCAGCCAGGGCACATAACCAGGTTGCAAGCCGGGTCTCCAGTCAGGTCTCCAGCCAGGTCCATAGCTGGAGGCAGGTGAAAGGCAACCATACACTGATGTTTCTCTCCCTCTCTGCCTCTCTCCTTCCCCTCTCTCTGAAAAAAAAAAAAAAAAGGTAATCTAACCAGGACAAAATAAACCGGGTTTGGGACTGTGGCCTGGTTGCCTTAGAGATCATGGCCCCTGATTCCCCATGAGTACCAAACATAGATCAGGCTCCCAAGAGTGGTGGACCCCAGGTAATAGCGAGAAAAAATTAAGGGGGCTCAGATGAGCTTTAAGCCCACAGCACCAAAAAAGAGGTGTGGATGGCCAGGCTGCCCCTCCCCAAGGTGTAGTTGGCTTGTCCTGGCGTGACCCATACCAGGGAGCTTCCACACAGAGGATCCTGCCACAGGGCACTGTGGCCCTGGACTGCCCCCTGCCCCCTCACACTTTACAGAGACTACCCCCACTCCATCCTGGCCCCTCAGGTTCTTTGTACTTTAATTTTTTATAGTTATTTTATTACAGTTGTCCCGATTTTCCCCCTTTGCCCACCTCACCTCCCACCCCCACCCCACCCCACCCCACCCCACCCACCCACACACAACTCTTTCACACCATAACTGTGGCTGGGTGGGAGCCTGAGTCCGAGAGCACACGGAGAAAGCTGCTAGCAGCCTCCTTCCTTCTTTCTGGTCCCCCAGTCGCCTACACGCACAGGAAGGCAGCCGGCAGACAGCCCTGCACGGAGCAGCAGGAATGAACAGGCTGCGTGTGGGCGTGAGGCCAGGCGTCCTGGGGGACTGGTGACGGGTCCTGCCTGCGGTGGTGACACCGCTCCGAGAGGGTGGCCATGGCCTGACGAGAACGACGTCCGTTAGCGCCCTGTTTTGTGCTGCGACGGGGCAGGGGCGCTACCTGGCACTCCCAGGACAGTGAGCAGGAGGCCTGCCGGGGCGCCGGCTGAACTAGGTCTCTGGAAAGACGCGCCGGAGCGGAGCAGCGGGGAGCAGCTCAGCCCCGCTTGGCGCGGTCTCCAGCTTGGCGGTGTAGGCCTCTCGGCCCGGCCTTGGGCGCCCCCTGGCGCCCTTGGGAAGAGGGGCAGACAGCTGATGGGCAGACCTTGGCTGAGCGCTCCTGGACGCTCCGGGACCCCGGGGCCGGGGAGGGGGGGTGGGGGGTGCTAGGGACGGACCTCTTTTCCAGCCCTGCGAGGGTGACACAGCGGCTGTTACTGACCTGGACTCCAGTGGCAGGGACAGCGCACGAAAGGAGCCTGCGGCGGTTCTGTCAGGGAGCACCTGACGGCTATAAATGAGGCTGGGGGCCCTGGGACATTCAGATACGGGTTTCTGGTGCCTTTCACTGGGTTTATTTTGTTTTAATTTTTCATTGGCCAATGCGATGTGTTTAACTTTGCATGGTAAGCAGTTTCTTCTGGGGCAGGAGTGTGCGCACGCAATGTTGTGCAAGTGACTGGAAACCACCTGAATGTCCCCTCTGTGGGGGAGGGGGATGCCCAGTGTGCCTCACTACAACCTGTCACAAAGAAAAGGGTTGTCTTTTGGCAAAGAAAGATGTCCAGGACAGATAAAGTGAAAAGGCGACAGGCAGAATATTGTGCACAGTGTAATCCATTTTTTAAATGGTATGTTTATGTTGTGCAGACAAAGGAAAATTATGGAAGAACAGACATGGTTTTCTGCTTTCTTTTGGAAAGGAAGAGGAAGACTATTTTACACAAGTCCGTACTGTTTTATGCAATAATTAAAATACACAATTCATATGACTAAAATAAAATATATTCAAAAATCCTTTAAAAAATGTGACTCAAAAAAATTGGCCTCTGGAAGTCAGTGCGGGTGGTGCAGGCAAGGCCTTTTCACGCCAGCACCTAGGCCCAAAGGGACTGGTGCAGGCAAAGCCAGACCTTGCTAGCCAGGGAGGCTACGGGTCAAATGGATAAGCTGTTCCTGTCACCAGGTTCCAAGGCTGGAGAAGGGTGTGGAGGCATTTCTCAGACAGTTTTGGTGCGGGCGTGGGGAGAAGACAGCAAGCACCCTGGAGGCAGGAAGAACAGCCAGCAAACTTGCACAGAGGTGATAAGTACTGCTCAGGGGTTGCCAGTGGGAACCAAGCAGGGCAGAATTGGGAGACATTCCTCATCCCAGAGCCTCCTATCAGGTAAATTTAAATCAGACCACACCATTTTCTGCTTAAAAAAAACCTTGCAATGGCTCTCATTTTATTCAATGGCAAAGCCCAAGTCTTACAGGGGCCCATGATCTATCTGCCCCATTCCCTCATTTAACTCCTCCCCACTCCCCCATCCCACACTGGCTCCAACTTGCTGGTCTCCGCTATTAACACACACACCAAGCACCCTCCCTCCCCAGGGCCTTATGCTGGCTGTTCCCTCTGCCTAGAGCCCACATGGCTCAATCACTTCCAAGTCAAACTTCTATTTCCTCTATACTCCTGATCCTCCTTATTCTGCTCAATTTTTTCCCTTATCACTTTACTTTGTAAAATATCATTCTATTTATTTGCGTGTTTGTCTACCTCTCTTTAGTAGATAACAAGCAACAGAAGGGCAGGTGCTGCACCAATGCCCGAAGTGCCCAGAACACTGCTTGGCATGCAGCAGGTGCTAGATAAATACCTACTGGAAAGGAGAACGAAAGGAGGAGCTTTCAAGGTAGAATTGATTAGAGCCTGTGCATACACTGGGGAGGCATCCAGAACAGGATTCTGAAGAAAGACCTGGGAGTTAGGGACAGGTGGGCTGAATCTGTGGGGCACTAGGTGGTCTGGCCTGGGCTGCCTGCCAGGCCTGTCTTCTCATACCCTAACCAACCCCATCATTTGGGCCTTGGAAATGCCTGGGCACAGCCACCATGTAAGGTTCAGCTGCAGGTTCTTCTTACATTTTCCCCACCTTCCCTGCACATGGTCCCTTGGGGAAGCTGCTCCCAAGAGCACATTTTAGAGCTCAGTTTTGCAATCCAAGGGCTCAGTTTAAGTCTAGAGTGGTTTCTGCCTTGTCACCAGTTGAGCTCTACTGAAAAGTTATGGCTATAAAAATCAATACTGTCCCTGTATGAGTGCAACAATTTCTTAGATAATACAAGGTGAAAAAGATCCTGTTCACAGTAGGAACCAAATAGATATGAAATACTGGGAATAAGTTTAACAATGTGGGGATCTATGTGAAGAGAAGTAAAAATCTTCACTGAGAACATGCCTAGCATTTAAGTGGGTATAGGAATACAGCACATTCACAGTCAGGCAGACCTAATGCAGTGTTCAATTCACCTCTGTTAGCAAGCCTCCAAGAGGACTCTGGTGATGCCTTCTCCTGGTATTCATGTCCTTGTGTAGCTCCTCTCACTCATATCAGTGTTGGTCTGTGTGAGCAGTAGAATATGCCAGAAGTGATGATTTCACCTTTGCTATTATGTGATAAAAGATACTTTGGCTTCCCCCTTTGGGTTCTCTCTTTTCTCTTCACTCACTCTGGAAATCATGTTATGAGACCCACATGGCAAGGACTCAGGCCTCCTGCCAATAGTCACGTGAATAAGGTTGGCAGAGGATCTGGTCAGGTGAGGCTGTAGCCCAGGCCATCAGTTTCAATGAAATTTCAGAAGGGAAATAGTGAAGAGGCTTGATAAATTGATTCCCAAGGTAGCCAAAAGAATTAACAGATGAGAACAGCTCACAAAATAATGGGGAATATTGAACTGTACTCTCATTACTCAAATGTATAAAAATCAAACATTTCAGCTCTGACAGAACAGGCAGATTGAAGTGAGAAAGCCCAAACACAGACCCAAGTACATATGTAATTATTTAGTATATTATCAAATGGTGGTTAATAATAGGGGGAAAAGGGTGGATATTAATTCAACAAGCACAGCATAAATAACTACTCACCTGTTGTTACCTGTGATCCTCCCAGGACATACTTCAATGATTATAATCCCTTGGGGGTTTTGGGCATATATAAGATTAATTACTACATTAGTCATAATAGTAAAACTTTCAAAATTATTGATGGGGTTTAGATGAATAAATCGTACCATCTGAAGCTGTGGGTAACCTTGCCCAAAATCTTTTTATAAATTGAGGTAAGATTGGTTTGTAAATTTCAAGTGTGTGACATTATAATCCAACATCTGTACATACCACATCATGTGCTCAGCACCAAAATCTAGTTTCCACCCTTTGTCATACAATTGATATCCTTTACCTATTTCACTCTCCCTCCACTTTTCTTTCCCTCTGGTAAATACTATCCTGTCATTTGCCTCTATGAGTTTGTTTTTGTTTACTTTTTGTTTGTTTCATATTGCACTTACAAGTGAAATCATACAGTATTTATCTTTTTCTGTCTGATTTACTTCACTTAGCACAATTCCTCAAGATTCATCCATGTTGTTGCAAATGGCAGGATTTCGTCTTTATTATGACTGGGTCATATTCAATTGTAGACATGCACCACATCTTCTTGATTCATTCATCTATCAGTGGGCACTTGGGCTCCTTCCATATCTTGGCTATTATGAATAATGCTGTAATGAACATAGGGGTGCAGATCCTTCTCATTAGGATTTCATATCCTTTGGATAAATACCCAGAAGTGGAATTCATTGTGGGGGTTACATGGTAGTCCTATTCTTAATTTTTTGAGGACTCTTCATACTATTTTCTATAGTAGTTATACTAATTTACATTTCCACCAAGTCTTCATCAAAATGATATAACACACTAAACACTTCCTGTGAGTAGATTTCTTATGTGGGAGGTGGGGAGCCAATGTTATCCAGTTGTGTCAGAACAAAAGAGGGACAAAACTGAGAGAGCTAAGGGGCATGGGAGCTGGAAGCACAGGGCTGCAAGGAGCATGGATCAGCAGAACTCGTGGGGAGACTTAGGGATTTCACCCCCATGGAATTGGTGGGATCAGAGTACTTCTAAAAAGCAAGGGCACCCACACTGACATTTGTAAACAAAAAGACAACAGCACAGACACACGAGTTTATGATCATAGTTTCCGAGCCCAGGACTGCAGCCGATCAGACCTAACTACCTGGGCAGTTTCCACAACTCACTTGCCTCTCCTGTATCTGCATCAGTCACCAGGGCCCTGCACACCGGTCCAGGGCTTCCATCAGCATTAAAGGGATGCAGCGACTTCTGTGAGAGTTGGCCAGGAGCATAGCAGATGACAATGTGAGTTCTGTTTTCCTGCTCCTTAACTGGGGACCTGGTTCCTCACTAACTTGGTGATCAAAATACTAGGTGGGGGTGGTGGGCTGTGGTAGCTAATTCTGTCTGCCCAGCAAGCTTCCTTAGACTGCTCTGAGTTAAAGGGAAAAGTCCTGTGACTTGGGCCTGAGATTGAGAGAAAAACAATGGCAGAAATCAGCGGATTTTCCACTGCAGCTGTTAACTTTTGGGCTACTGGCCCACAGTGAGGAGGGTCAGCTGGAGAGAACTGGGACCAACAAGCACCGAGAAGCAGAGGCCAGTGGAGACACCCTGGCTGGCAGTGTCAGGTCCATTCTAGCACCCAGGGCCTGGATCCTCCCTGTGAATGTTTCACTGTCCCTCCTGCCACAGGAGCTAGTTAAGGCCCTTTTGTTAAACCCCTTAACTTTGTTTACATTTAGGTCATTGCAACCTGCAAGTCCCAATCACCCCAGTGGCTTGGCTCTCCCTCCCCTTCTCTTGCTAAGGTTGCTGCAGAGGTGGCCAGATGGGACACTAAGAAGATGAGGCACTTGGGCCAGGCCACCTTTCAGGCCCCTCCCAGGAAGTCTTTGCAGGCCCCAGAGCCCTTTGAATGGAGTGAATCCACTTCTTTTCTGCCCCAGCCCCCCTTCCTTAGCCTCACTCTGGGAAGCTGGGGACACAGTGAAGAAAGAGGCATATTCTATAGAAGAGGGGAGTCCCCTGCTGCTAGAATGCTGAGTCCCTTGTGCCTGCATAGCTAGTGGAATAGGAATCTCTGGGTGGAAGCAAATGACACAAACAGATGGCCTACCCTCACCTGCACACTCTGCCCCATCAACCTCTCCCGGAGCCCCAGTCCTGATAATTAAAATACACTCTACTTCATTCGAGTTCTTCTGGAATGAGGCCACTGAGAACAGTCCAACAGATTTGACTGTCTCAGCCCAGGACTAATTCTTATTAACTCCAAGGGCAGGAGATGATTCTGGGGCCCCAGATGGCAAATAGGCTTACACTATGGGCAGCATCTCTGGCAGGGAAGACAGCCACCCACAAAGCCCTCCCACGTTCCCTTGGTACCTACTCAAAGACAGTTTGTCAACCCTGCCAACTGCCCCTCTAAGCTGCAGAGTCACAGATAAACCAGAGGCCTTGCTCCATCAGGCCCCCAGGCCAGCCTGGCCAACAGAAACCAGAAGCAGTGCCCTTGCTCTGCTCGCAGCTTGGCAGCAGGGGGCCAAGGGGCCCGGCTCCCAGACCAGGTTCTCACACCCCCAGTGGGCCTGGGCCTCCTCCCGTACCCCCTTCAGGGAAGCAACCCAAGAACTGCTAATATTTCTTTACACACCCACTGTGTGGCAACAGGCTTTGTGCCAAGGGCTTATCTGTGTATCCCATTTAATTCTCAGAAACGAGATTATGAGGCAGGCAATTTTATCATCCCAAGGCCGATTTTACTGTCAAGGTCACACAGCTGCTAATGAATCAAGGACTTAAACCCAGGTGTTGTTGAGCCCTGGCAGGTTTCTGCCCTCCCACTCCATCCCACCCCTGGGCTCTTGTTCTGAGCTGGACAGTCCTTCCAGGACCATGCAGCTGTGCCACTTCCCCAATGTCAAACCTCGATGGCACTGACAGGAATTAGCATGGCATCTTCCCCCCACTGCTCACAGACCATAGCTCTGGCCCAGTGAGAGCCCACACCTCCACCCTCTGCCTCCATGTTACCCTGTGCAGCCGTATGCAGCCATGTGCAGCCATGAGCAGCCATGTGCAGCCACAGCAGTGAAGACCCACTGCAAACTGGGCCCTCAGTTTTACTACAAAAGGAGGTTCCGGAAGTCAGGAAATCCAGTTCCAATCTTTACTTCCCTAAGCAGTGGGGCACAGACCACTGGTGTCCTACCCTGACCTCCTCTCTTCTTAGGCACACAGCTAGACATTTGCCAGTCCCTTACAGTTCAGTATGGCTGTGGATTCCTGGCCAGTGGAATGTGTACACAAGTGGCGTGCAGGCTGCCAGGCTTATCCCCTTACCCAACCACCACCTGACTAGAATCAATTCCAAAAATCTATAGGAGGTTGTCGCCATAATATGGCAAGAGCCGGGGTCCCCGAAAGGCTCTATGGAGTAGAGCATTCCCTCCTCAGCCCCTCTTGCAGCCCACCAGCAACTGTGACATGAGCAGAAAAAACATTTTTCAAAGCCAACCAAGTTTAGTGAGTATTGCTGTAGTGCTTAGTCTATTCTGACTCTATCCTTATGCAATGGCCTTCACACTGAAGAGTGCATCAGAGTCCCCTAAGGGCTGGTTAACACAGAATGCTGGACTCTATCCAAGAATTCCTGATTTCCCAGGCCTGGAGTGGAACCACAGAATCACGAGTTCCCAGGCTGCTGGTTAAGGGACCACACTTTGAGAAACGCAGCACTCTTGCCTAAGCTGCAGTGTTGGAATCGATACCTGCACTTCACTGAGGAAATGTACCAGTTCCAACTGCTTTCATTTGCACTGTGCTGCCTTCACACTGTGCTGTTTCCTTATGTGCCCTGTACCTGCCCACTTTCTTGCTCACAGTGTCCTGTGAGTTAGTTTCATCAGAGGAGAGGAAGAACATTCCTTGGAAACCCAGCTCTGCCATTCAGCAGCTGTCCTTGTGAGGCTGGTTTTGCTCTGACACTGGGCAATTGCAGTGTCCACTCCTATAAAATGGAGAAAATAGGGTTATTCTCTCCTATTACCTCAATCCCACACATATCCTACCAGCCCAGCAGCACTGGGCCCACAGTTCTTAACCAGAATGTTGGACTGTTGCACTTCAGTAGCAGCTATTTGGGACTGAAGAAAGAACTCTGATCCTAGATGCCCTGTCCCAGCCTCACCCATTAGAACCACAGTGGACGCTCACCCAGATAGTACCGCTGCCTCCAAGACAGTGGCTGACTTCTATTCTGGTGCAGCCTTGGGGAGGGAGGAAGGGCGTGGGATCAAAACAAAACAAAACAAAAACAAAAAAACAAAAAAACCCAGAACTTTGACAGGTATAGGGACTGTGTTGCAAAGAAAAATGAGGGGAGAGTTCATCAGTCAGGGGCTGGTGCCTACCACACCTCAGTTGCTTAAAACTTCTATTACAAGGTTCTCTTTCACATGGGTCAACCACCAAAATTCCCCCCACTTCCTGCATCCTCCCAGAATCACTTAAGAGATCCACAGAAGGGAGGTAAATTTACTTCAAAAAGCAATTATGCTTGAGAATAGATTCAAACACACACACTGAAAACAAGAGGAGCCCCAGTAATTATTCAGAAGGAAAAAAGGGAGAATGACACCAAAATCTGTCATGACAGTTGTTCCAGGGAGATGTTAAAATCTCTTGGGTAGGGACTTCTGGTCAAGTTGTTGGCACAGGTAAACACAACTTGCCTCCTTGCAAAACCCCATCAAAATTACAACTAAACTGTAGAACAACCATCCTTTAGAACCATCAGAAATCAAGGTGAACGTAAGTCTGACAACTATGGAATTAAGAAACTATAACATAGGAGGATTAGAGACACAGAACAGGCTGGTCCTACACCCATGAGTGGTTGATAAAAATCAGGACAGATATCTCAGGAGTGAGAGGTTCCAGGCCCACACCAAGCACCCCAGCCCAGGGTTCCAGTGCCAGGAAGAGAAATCTTTATAACTTCTGGCTGTAAAAAATCAGCAGGACTAAGGCTATGGAAGGCAGAAACTACTGAAGCTCAGGAAGTTCCTCTTAAAGGGTTTGTGCACAGACTTACGCAGACTCACTCCCTCTGAGTTCCAGTGTGGGAGCTGCAGACTAAAAGGCATCAGAGGAGCTGAATTGTCCAGTATCAGGGCAAGAGTGGGGTGTAGCTTTCTCCGAGACAGAAGTGATGGCAGAGGCCATTGTCCCTTTTCTGAGCCCTCCCTCACAGGGCCACAGAGCCAGCAGGCAGGCATGATATCTGAGATTCCATCCACCTGGCTCACACTGTTTGCCCACCCCACTGATTCTCCGAGGGCCCCTCCCAACTCTCAGGCCCACCCAAACTGTTTCCAGTGGCTTTTCCATATGAATGTCTTGTCTAGCCCATGCTTCAGATTTCCTAAATTCTCTCAAACAAGCAGCATCTGGTTTCAGCAAGCCCCTCACCTCTCACTAAGTTGCCTCAGGCTGGCACCAGCAGCCACTGGCCTTGGTTCACAGCTTGGCCCCTCCTGGCTACCTCCAAGCCCAACACAAGTAGCAGCCGTCTGCCTTTTGCTTTGTAGCTAATAATGTGTGACCCCAGAGAGAACACGGGCAGTGGCTGACCTTGGACCTGCCAGAAGCAATCAAGGCTCAACTACAAGAGGAGGTTGCACACAACCCACATGGTGGGCACACCTGAGTACTTAGCTTGAGTGACAGTGGAAGCTGTGCCACTGGACCCTACAGGACACTTACTACAGTGAGCCATTCTATCAAGTGTGGGAGACAGAGTAGCTCTACCTAATACACAGAAGCAAACACAGGGAGGTTGCCAAAATGAGGAGACAAAGAAACGTGGCCCAAATGAAAGAACAGATCAAAACTCCAGAAAAGGAGCAAAATGAGGTGGAGGTAAGCAACCTATCAGATGTAGAGTTCAAAACACTGGTTATAAGGATACTCAAGGAACTTAGTGAGGACCTTAGCAGCATAAAAAAGATCCAGTCAGAAATGAAAGATACACTAGTTGAAATAATGAACACTTTATAGGAAATCAACAGTACAGTGGATGAAGCCAAGAATTAAATCAGTGATTTGGAATGTAAGGAAGCAAAAAAAAAGAAAGAAAGAAAAAAACAATCAGAACAGCAAGAAGAAAGGGTAGCCTCTGGGAAAACTCCAAGTGTATCAACATTCATATCATAGGAATGCCAGAAGGAAAAGAAAAAAAGAAAGTTGAAACCCATTTAGAAAATAATAGAAGAAAACTTCCATAACTTGGTGAAGGAAATAAACATATAAGTCCATGAAGCACAGAGAATCCCAGACAAGATGGACCCAAAGAGGCCCACTCCAAGACACATAACTAAAATGCCAAAGGTGTGAGCCCTGGCTGGTGGCACAGTGGATAAGGCACCGGCCTGTGAACCCAAAGGTCGCTGGTTCGATTCCCAGCCAGGGCACATAATCAGGTTGCATGCCAGGTCTCCAGCAAGGTCCATAGCTGAAGGCAGGTAAAAGGCAGCCATACATTAATGCCTCTCTTCCTCTCTCCCTTCCTCTCTCTCTGGAAATAATAAAATAATAACATAAAATAAAATCTTAAAAAAAAAAAAAACACCCTAAAATGCCAAAAGTTAAGTACAAAAAGAGAATCTTAAAAGCAGCAAGAGGAAAGCAGTTAGCTACCTATAAGGGAGCCACCATTAAGACTGTCAATTAATTTCTCAAAGGACACTTAGCAGGCTAGAAGGGATTGGTAGGATATATTCAAAGGGATAAAAAAGCAAGGACCTACAATTAAGATTACCTACCAAGCAAAGCTATCATTTAGAATTGAAGGACAGGGTGGGGGGTTAAAAAAGGGGATGGATGCAATACAACAATAAAATTAAATTTAAAAAAATAGAATTGAAAGGCAGATAAAGAGCTTCCTAGATGAGAAAAAACTGAAGGAGTTCATGATCACCAAACCAGTATTATATGAAATGTTAAAGGATCTTCTTTAAGAACAAAAATATGAATAATAAAATAGCAGTAAATACATATCTATCAATAACTGAATCTGAAAAACAGCATACAAGCAAAATAGAAACAGAATCAGATACAAAGAACTTTTTGATGGTTGCCAGAGGGGAGGAGCATTGGGGAGATGGGTGAAAAAGGTGAAGGGATTAAGAAGTACAAATTGGTAGTTACAGAATAGTCATGGGGATGTACAGCATAGGAAACAGAGTAGCCAAAGAACATATATGCAGGACCCATGGACGTGGACAGTGGTATGGGGATTGCCTGAGGGAGTGGGGGTGGGGCTGGGTTGAAGGCAACAAAGGGAAAAAATTGGGGCCAACTATAATAGCACAAACAATAAAATATAACTTTAAAAAATATCTAGCCCTGACTGGTGTGGCTCAATGCGTTGCAAAATGGTCTGTGAACCAAGTTTGCCAATTCAACTCCTGGTTAGGACACAGGCCAAGGTTATAGGCCAGGTCCCCCGTTGGAGGTACGCAAGAGGTAACCAGTCGATGTTTCTCTTGCACATCAGGGTTTCTCTTTATTTCTCTCTCCTTTCCCCTCTAAGAAATAAATTTTAAAAGACTTTTTAAAATTTCACCTGACCTTGGTCAGGTGAAAGGGTTTAACTTTTAGGTGACTGGATGATGTTCTATTGGCTATGGAGTTGATACCATTCTCAGGACCCAGGTGACACCCACTCCTGGATTTAGCCACTGGGTGGACAGTGGTGCCCTCAGCAGAGATGGGGAAGACAAGAGAAGCAGGTTAGGGTATGGGTGGCATTTGGGGTTGGGAAAGAGAAGACAAATTCAATTTTGGATCCAGTGACTAAGGATCCAGTCTATAGTCTATAGGAGCACACAGGGATACAGTCTAAAGCAACCTGCCTGACACCTGGACTCTCTGGGCAGCAGACAGCCTGGGCCATTTACCCATTCACTGCTGAGGGGGCAGCCGGTGCCTCCAGGAGGCATCCCACAGCAGCTGCCCCTTACCTAGGGCACCTGGAAGACACCCTAGACCCCAGGCTCCACTTCACAGTAGGAGATGGGCTCCTCTGGATTCGTTGCCTAGCTCCTATTTTAAAAAGTGAGTTCTGCCAGATGGACAAGTGAGTGGAAGGAAATTTGGTTAAGCAAAACAGATTCTGGGTGTGTCCGGTGGAAACAAGGCATTGTTTAAGCACACCCTTCCTCTTAATCTGATTCTTATTCTACACTTTTATTGCCTTTGATCCCACCCCCATCCAAACGTTATGCCCGGCCTTTCTGAGCATGTGCAGTGCCTGCTTCCAGGCCTTTCTCTTTCCATTCCAAGCTACTCTAACCTAACCCCCTTCCTCCAGAGACCATCCCTCCCAAGCCCCTCAAAGGCAGGCTATGACCTCTTTGCTGGCTCCCTTGGGCAGGTCTCTGCAGACAGCACTGGGCCCCATGGCAGGTGTGGCCCACTTTGCTTCCTCTGGGGGATCTAGGAGCAACTTCTTAGGTTCTGTTGGTTTCCTGCAGGATCCACATTCCAAGCCAGAAGCAATCCCCTCTCCTGCCTCCCTACCCTTTTCACACAGAAAGCAAACAGATCTTGAACTCCAAATGCCTATGGAGACTCCCCACAGACCTCAAAGCCACACACACACACACACACACACACACACACACACACACACGTAAGTGGGTCATTTATTTCAGCTTGAGCTGTGTCGCATGTAACCCAGGTGGCTTAGCCCAATGGGAGGTGGTGGCTACTGATAAAGCCTCTTCCTTCACCAATTACATTAGCGATAGAGATAGGGGTGTTTACTAAGTAAGCTGGTCCTATCATAAAACTTTATCCACCTCATCTCATATAATCCTTGAAACAACCCCACGTGGGGGTTATTATTACCCTCATTTTACCAAAAGAAAAAAAGAAAAAGAAAAGGCTCAAAGAGGTTAACTAACTTGCCAAAGACCACAGGGCTAGTGAGCAAGATGACCAAGTTGTCAATACCAGCTTTCAAGTTTACCAGCTCTTCCATTTACATTCATCTCATAGTCCTAAAACCCATGAAATAATTATCTCCATGTTACCAAGAAAGAAGCTGAGGCACCATGGCATTTGGAGTGTTTTGTTTTTGATCCCAAGCTCAAACTCAGGCTCAGTCCTCTTCCGGCCCCAGCATAGGTCTTAACCCAAAGGAATTGTCCTGGTACCAGGGGAAATGGAAGATCCCACCACAGTCCCATCACTGTATCTATCGGGAGGCACCTTTACAGACCTGTCAACCCCCCACTCCCTGTCCATCTAACATGGGACATTGACATGGGATATGTGCCTGGCTCTCGGGGGAAGTGGCCATGAAGGCAAGCTGAGCTCACCAGAGAGGGTGCCCTTCTCCAGGTGCAGCCGCTGCCAGGGGTAGGCAATGAGCTGTCTGCACATCGAGCCCCGTTTGCAAGGCACAGGACATTCAGTGAGGCGAGACTTCCCCTGACATTACAGGGGCCGCATCTTAGTTACAGACAGGCTGGCACATGCCAGGATTGCGCCTGCAGCTCGCACCCTGTGCGACCTGGGGACAGCACTGACTCTCGAGTCCCTGTCTTTATTTACCCATGAGGATGCCACCCAAAATCACTATTCCCACGTGACCAGCCCTTTCCCACCATCCTGGAGAACTCCATTAAAAACATGTTTTTCCTACAAACCCTTCTAGGAAGTAATTCCAATAATAAAATACCATTGGGTTTGTTTTTTTACAAACACCTGTAAGAGCAAAACCAACTAAAACATCCATCCTCAGAAGCGTGAGAGGTTGTTGGCAGCCTGCCCCATGTCCATCCACGTCACCATCCCCTGGGCCCAGTGGGATGGACAAGCATAGGGGGTTGAAGAGGACCTTCCCTTGGCAGCTTCACCATCACACTGTCCCCACCAAAGGAGCCCAAGTTTGACCCTGGCCAGTCTCCCCTTCCTCTGCCTGGGGTGATGAAGACACCATGGTAGGCAGAGCAGAAAGAAGAAAGGAAACCAGATACTGCTGGTGTTACTGAGCCACTCAGATCAAACCAACCCTGAAACTCACCCCACCGCTGAACTTTCCAGTTTCAGGAGCCAAAAACCTCCCCTCATTGTTTAAACCAGTTTGAATTGGGTTTCTGTTACCTGGGACTGTACACATGCTCCCCTGCATAGAGCAAGGTTCATTCCCTCATGGCAGTCCTGCAAACGACAGCGTAACCATGGAGATGCACCATGGACGGAGATGCACCAGTGGAGAAATAGTTCTGAGATATATTAAGTCAAATTAATTGAAGAATACTTGTAAAATATGATTCTCCTTTGTGTGAAAGACATCTGAGTAGATGTACACAAATACTGTACACAAATATTTTCTGGAAGGGTACTGAGTGGTGGCTGCCTCCAGGGAACAAAAGACATACTTGACATTCTCCTATGCTTAAATTGCTTGTACTTATTAAAAAAAAGAAAGAGAGAGAGAAAGAGAGAGACTAGTTTAAAAGTCATTTGAGGTGATAAAACTACAGTTCAAAGTAATCATTTATTTTGGTACTTAGTAAGCCATGCTTTTGAAGCCCCTGCTGAAATATGAGATGCAGGAAGAAAGCAGGGTGAAGAAGTAACTGCCTCAGACCTTTGTCAGAAATGCTTACTTCCTCCTTCTCCAAAGCTGGGATCTCTAAAATTGCTAACTTCACCGGAAAAGGGTCTACTTTAAAGGCATCCTTCACTTTTCCTTCCTCCTAAAGTTGCACTGCAGCCCCCGATTTACAACACCC
Source organism: Noctilio leporinus (assembly GCA_004026585.1). Taxonomy (NCBI): domain Eukaryota; kingdom Metazoa; phylum Chordata; class Mammalia; order Chiroptera; family Noctilionidae; genus Noctilio; species Noctilio leporinus. The sequence continues at coordinate 36,569 of PVIW01003576.1, forward strand.
AATTCAGGGTTTTCTGAGGCACCCTGAAGACCCCCAAAGCATTTTCAGAATGAACAAACCTTTATTGCCATCTTTGAGGAAAAAAAGCCGGTTGTGCTGACTTTATAAGGAGCTAAAAAGGCCCTAAAGTTGTACAGGTCTCTGGATTTCTGGAGTGTGCCCAAATGAATGAGAACAGTGCTGCAAGAGGCCAGTCTGCCCTGGAAGGCTGGCAGCATCCTCTTGGACGACAGACAAAGAAGGCACTACCCAACCAGGCTCCATCACTGGGGACAGGTTAGCACAGTTTAGGGGCAAAATGACCTAAAAACCCTGTGGCCTGAAGTTGGTTGGACCCCTAGACCTGAAAAGGTCTACTGGTAAAGGTCACACAGCCATCCCACGCACTGGGTACAGCTAGGGGCACTGGACCACTGGGTGACAGTGTGAGCAGCTGGGCCCCGGCAGGCCCTTCCCAGGACAGTCGTTGGGCGCTGGAGCTATTCTAATAGGCCTTCCCCTTTCTGTCCCTCTGCAGTCCATGCTGAGGCCACTGGCCTCTGATCTAGCCTCTCTGGGGCGCTCTCCCCTGGGGTCCCAAGGTCATGGTGGCAGGCGCTGCACAGTAAGTTATCTCCTGGAGAAAAGACTGTCGGAGCTCACACCACCCTGCTGCGCAGAGCCAGGGCTCCCAGCGCAGGGTGGGGTGGCACTACATGGGGGCGACATCATGCTCTTCCCCACAGGCCCCCAATCAGATCAGCACTCTCTGGCTTTCTTTAAATGCCTGTCACCTGCCACAGAGCCCAATGAACAGGGCTACCTTCAGGAAGCCTTTTCAGGCTTGCCCTCGCTGGGGTGCTGCTCAGCAGGAGCCAATTAGAGGTTCAGGGCTCACAGACACCAAAGCTCCCACTTTGTTTGCATGTACAGGATCCAAATCCTTGGCAGTAACTTACCTTTCTCCAAGTCTCAGGTTTGGGGCACAAAAATGGCTTCCTCGGAGGTGTTCTGGTGACTGAACAAGTTTATTTACCATTAGGCACTCAGCTCTTTCTGTGTTCCAGAAAGGTTATCTATTAATTTTTTTATTGTTACTCGCGTAGGGAAACTGTGCACAGGCTTCGCCTGCACCTGCACAGATGGTTTTCCTGCCAGCACCCAGCCCTGCCTTGTGGGCTGCAGGAGCCCCTGGTGACTGGTGAACAGGGTAGTGGCTGGTGTTGACAAGGATGGGTGGGAGAGGGGAGAGGACCTGGCAAGCCCTGGCAGCAGAAGTCAAAGATTCAAAGGCAGGGAAATAGCCCAGAGTGTCAGGTACTACAAAGGTCAATAAGGCACTGAGTTTGGTAACTGGGTGAACGGCATTCAGTCAAGTGAAGAAAATGGTGGGTTGCAGTGGGGAGGGGTACAGAGCCAACATAAAAATCTGGGAAGGAAAAGGGGGAAGGCGAGAGGGTCACGGTAAGCTTTCGGGGATGTGGATACGTGTGATGGGGTGAGAGTGAGGAGGCAGAAAAATAATACAGCAAATCCCTGGACAAAATGGGCAGGAGGGCACAGGAAGTTATGATAAGGAAAGACCTGAAGCCTTAAAGTGTGCATGTGGGCAAAGTGGGGAAATGCAGAGCGCTCATGCTGGCCTTCATCCTAGTCTGAGAGGACAAAATATAGGTGGGGATGCAGGGAAGGCTGGGTGGGGAGTACAAACAGAACCCATGTTTGTTGGAGATGCCCACATGTTCACTCCTAATCTCAGGCTTCTTTTCTATTCTCATCCAACTACTCAGTCTGATGAGGTGGCTAAAAATGGTCCTAAAGTTGTATAAACTAATCAAAAAGCAAACCCACCTCTAGACTTCCCCGTGAACTAGGCTGTGGCCTGTGATAAGACTTGCAAAGGGTCCCTGGGAAATGGGAAGCCAGAGCCGTCCAGGAGCTGTTGGTGCCCACACACTGGCAGGAAGGGTCGGTGCCATCAACTTCCCCCAGGGCAGGCTGGGTCAGAGGTGCCTGGTGCAATGGGAAGGCCACTAACCCCTGCCACAGATAAGCCAGCAGGTCTGATTCACACAGCTCAAGCAGTGGGACCACTTCCAACTCAATGTCCCCAAGCCATTTTGTCTGGATCATATTGCTTGGAGCTGGACAGAGATGACCTAAAATAGCATTTCCTTCAGACCTATGAAATGGAAGTTCTTTTGGCTAGGCATAAGTTAGTTTGTGCTAGTTGCAACCTCCAAACTAAGGATAATTCAAAGTAGCTCACAGAATCTAAACAAAATTCCTTGATAAAATGTTATCTCACAGATTGTGCCAACAATAAATGGTCCTTACCCTCTGCCCTCCTGCCAGGTCTCAGCACCCCTTACCCTACTGGTTCCCTCAGCAGCCAAGCTTACCACTGAGATACTTAATGCCACCTTGTTGTGACCCAAAACAAAAACCACCAAAACAACAGCATTATTATAAAGATATATTCCATAAAAGAGTTTGGCAGTCAAAGAAAAGCATCACACTTCCTAAAAACACAAGCATTCTTCTTCACCTAGTCTACAGAAAAAAGTTGTAAAAAAAAAAAATTATAACAACGTCATCAACACTCACCAATATACACCACACTAGCATGTACACGTCAGCAAGTCAGCAAAGGTAGCATTCAATCCCTGAACAATGAGGACAGAACAGTACAAGATCCAAAGAAGCATTAGAAAGTAGCCCAGCCCAAGATGCACCAATGCCCAGCTATCCCTGGAGGCCTCAGCACTCAAGACAGACTTCATTTCCAAGAGCAAGCCCAGAATAGCCCTGACAGGAAGGGTGGACATGGTGACCACAGATATCCAGGTTAGGGAGGAGGGAGTCACCTCAAAAGTTAACAATAAGATGTCTCAAATTCTCCACAGTGCCGGCCAGAGCCTGTGGCTTGGTACAGAGGACTGGCCACAGAGCTCTTCTCTCCAAGGACAGGCAATGCCAGGCTGGCCAGCCGACCCTTAGCATATGGCTGAAGGTTTCAGGCTGGCTGTCTCCGGCCGGGGGCTCCTTGGCCTCACGGTGGAGGAGATACTATTCAAGTTCCAGGTGACAGTTTCAGTAGCACCAAGACTAGAAGACAGTGAGACCAAGTTAGGGAGGGCAGTGTGTGTACTTGGGGTGCACAAAGGAAGGGGGAGCACATATGTGAACCTGGGCTGTTAAAGATAGAAAGGAAAAGTTGGTTCTGGAGACACTCCTGGGAATTAAAAGGGATGGCTTGGTTCCCAGACACGATGTAAGGCTGCTTAGAGAATGCCAGAGGAAATGAAGACATGGTGTGAGAACATTCTTACCCCTATAAATAAACTATTTACACACTATAAAGAAAGGAGAGCCCACTCAGAGAAGAACCATGCCCATGGTCCCCCTTGTCCCTTCGGGGCATAATGCTGTGGAGACTGGAGGCAGTTCGCGGTCGGGGACAGCAGGCCAGGCCCCTGGTGCCCCAGTCCATGCACGGTCTCAGGCTCACTTCATTTGGATGTGGCTGAGGATCCTGCAAACCCCTGACTCCTGCAGGCCCTGCAGAGCCCTGCTGACCCCCGAGGTTCACTCGCTCTCCATCTCCTCGATTATAGGCAGCACCCCTCAGCTGCTGAGAGAAGCCTTACCCATGCCTGCTGGTCCCTTACCCATGTCCCACTCACAGAAGACATGGCTGCTCCCAGGCTGGCACAAGTAGTGAGGAGGCCAGGGTGCCCTGCAGACATACTTGGGCCCCAACAGGACTGAGTCAAACCCTCCTTGAAGCCACAGGAGCCGGCTGTTCCTCCGTCACTACCCCCACCTAAGGACACATTCTCCCTCTGGGTAGACAGCAACAGGGACCTTGGTCACAATTCCTTCAGCTAAGAAGAGGCCTCTCGGTCTTCAGCACCAGCAAGCAGGATCGAAGAGGTCATGTCACACTGATGCTGAAGACAGGGTGCTGGCTCTGGTGGGGGAGGGAGATATCCACATCTCTCCCTCGGGATGTAAAGTTGACGACAGTGGAGAGCTGTGGCCTCCGCAGTGTGGCTCAGCTCCTTGCTTGCCTCAGCTCCTCAGAAGTGATGGCCAGCCTTCACTGCCTCGATGTCGGAGATCAGGGTCTTTGCTAGGAAGATGCCAAATATCTGAAACGGAGGCCAGCAGAGGCAGTGGCCATCAGTGCAGAAAACCAGTGGTGAGGGGCTCCAAGGGCAGGGTCATGCGGGGTGCCTGCCCTGCAACCCACTCCCACCCCACAGAGACTGAGGATGCTACAAGAGTAGCGACTGGGCATGTGGCCACCATAAGAAAGTGAGTCCCCAGGTCTAGTGTGTTTATCTCTAGAGCCCTCAAAGGGCACATAGTGGACACCATAGAAGCAAACGGACACTGCCCAGCCTCCAATACCACTAGGCATGTCACACGTCATGGCACACCTTGTGTCCAGGATTAAACCAAAGATAATAGGGTGACTCTGGTTCTGATTCCCAAAATAATAAATCCTGGACATTTCCTGTAAACCTGGATTCCACAATAAAACCAAGGTTGTCCCTGATTCTGACTGTGCTGTTACCTGAGGCTACATCCTGACCCTGGCAACCAGATTATCATGGAGAAAGACTAATTCTTTTCTACCAGCAACTGTGAACTTGGTCACCTCAGGAAGTTTGCTATTTTCTCCCCTTTACATTTTTGTGATTTGTATTTGATGAGTCTATCCTTCTGTGGTCTGATTCCTTTACTCACTTTGCAAATAATTTTTTTTCTTTCCTTTTCTAGATGCTTGTATCTCTCAGCCTTCTCTTGAGATCACTCAACACATGTTTGCTGAGTGAAGGAGGAAGGTGTAGATGGATGATGGACAGGCCACCCCAGGTCCACCTCAGTCACCCCCTTGAAGGCAAGGTAAGAGCCAAACACTTCCTAAGTGCTGCATTTCCCACAGCAGCGGCAGTCTCTGACGCTGCTGGGGGCTCCCAGCTCCTCCCCACGAGCTCTGGGCATGCTGGGAAAACTCCAGGCTTCTCTGATTCACTGAGTTCTTGACTTTCTCCTGCAGGTTTTCTCCCAGTGGACACTCACCAGCCTATACACCCCAAGTATCACCGCCCCCTTGGCCACTGCTGCCTTCATCAGGGTCAAATGAACAGGTGCAGCCTGCAAAGGGAAGGGAAACCAGCATGGGAACAGACCTGCAGCAGTGAGATGGCGATGAAGATGCCGGCCACAATGTAAATATTGCGTGGGAGCCAGCCCTCCAGTGCCTGGATGCAGCCTTTCGTGAAGATGAACTCGTCCCACTTGCTCTTCAGCTGCAGGAAAACACAACAGTAGCCTGAGCCTACAACCTGCAGGTGGGTGTCCCCACCCTGCAGCAGGTGCCTTCAGGGAGCAGGGAGGTGGGTGCCAAGGACAGGAAGAATTCTCCAGGAAGAACTCTGACTTGTGTCAGTCTCTGCCTCTACCCAGGACAGTCTGCATCGGTAACCTGCCTCACCAAGGCTATGACCTTTACCCATGACTTGGGCCTCCATATTTCAAGATCAACCTATGCAACAACACCTCCACAGGGCACATCTGGAGAAAGGAGAAGGGACCTGAATGCTTGGAGAAGGAAGCTGTGTCTTTAATGAAAGAGAAACAGAGAAGGGGGTTCATGTCTTTCAAGTCAGAGGGTCTGGCTGCAGAAGGAAGGGATAGTGGCTTCTCAGAGTGTGTCCCTCAGTCCAAGTAAGCTTAGGTCCAGAAATTGGAGCTAGCAAGGACGAGTCACAAGCCCTGGATTAAACCAAGGCTGTACCTGATTCTGACTGTGCCAGTCCTGGGCACCAGCAGAGGCTCAGTAAGCACACAGTGACCTCAGCCGACCAGGTACACCCCATGCTCACCCTCCTGCCTCTACTGTGGCAACACTAATGGAACATTAATTCACTTTAGTGGTGTTAGCGGTTGAATTGTGTTCCCCTAACTCCCAACACCTCATAATGAGACTGTATTTGGAGACACTGTGTTTAAAGAGGTGAACAGATTAAACGTGAGGTCACTGGGGTGGGTCTTAATCCAATATGACTGATGCCTTGATAAGAAAAGCCTCAGAAGAAAGCAAACTGCAGACACCTCAGGGATCTTGGACTTCTAACCTCTGAGATACTGAGAAAATAAATTTCTGTTGTTTAAGGTACATAGTCTGTAGCCCTTTATTATGGTAGCCCTAGCATCTAATACCAGTAGCAGTTAAATTCATACACGGAGAAGCTGCTGTTGAGATAGGCCCACCTCTATGAAATGGAAGTCAATGCAGAAGGACCTGAGGTTTCCCAAACCAGGTCACATTCCTAGTGTCCCTGGCCAACAGGAGTGTCCATAGATCCCTTTCCTTCAGAACAGTCATTCATATCATCAATGGCCACCAGCGCAAGGATGGGGTGAGGACTCACTTCACATTCAACAGCACACTCCTTGTGACCTAAAGAAAGCCCTAGAAGACTGACCTACTCCTGCCCTGAGACCCAGCTGTCTGCCTTACTTGCTGTCACCATTGCCTCCATATGGCAGCTGGGCCAAGTCTCAAGCTCCTGAAGCTTCATCCTGAACCCCTAAAGAGACACCAAGCAATCTCTTAAAAACGTAGTCTTTTGTTCCCTAAAACAAGTAGCCGAGCTCTTTCCACTAATATAGCAACTGTGAGGTTCTGTGACTACAACTCTTGGGGCTTGAAATCACACCCCTCACTGCTCCTGAATCCCACCAACAGCTCAGGCAGGGGGTGAGCTGCTGGTCACCAAGCTCCCAGCTCAGGTGGCACCTTTGAGCTTCATCTCCACTAGTTCTCCCACTTCAATTTGCACTCCTGCTAAATCAGGAAGCTAGGCCACAGGGGATAAGCCAGAAGATCTCAGAGTTTCACGCACTGGGACTCTCACCTTAGCCCTGACATCATATCCACACTGTGTGTTCACAACTTTTTGCTGTAAGAAAAGCAGAAAAAATTAGTCATTTTTGTTCCTGTGAAAAGCTGGTGGTAGAAGGTTCTAAAAAAGTCACAACCAAATGCCAGCAAACACTTGTACAAATTCCACTATAGCTCATGTCCTTCAATTATGCTGCCAATTAACCTTTCATGCTAGGACGGGTAGGCAAACTTTCTGTGTGAAGGGCTAGATAGTAAGTATTTCTGACTCATCTGTGTAGCAGCTGAGAGCAGCCAGTGCCAACATAAAAATAAACGGGCATGGGTATATTTCAATAAAATTTGCATTATGGGCACTGAAATTTGAATTTCACATAATTTTTACATGTCACTAAATATTATCCTTTACTTTTAACCATTTATGAATGTCTATAACCATCCTTGCCTAGAAGGTCACACAGCTAACAGGCAACAGGCCAGATCTGCCCATGGGTCATAGTCGGCCAGTCCCTGTGCTCACTGGCTCAGTGTTTCACAGTCATAGTGTGGACTGTAGACACCATCTGGGCAACTTCAACACACCCGAGCCTCTCCTGAGCTGAGGACTTGCCCGTACAATGGAAGTGAGACCCCGGCTGGTCAGAGCCCTGCAGCCCAGCACTGCTGGTGTAATAACTAACTGCACCAAGTTCTATAACGGTCTCAGTTCTGCTCAGGCCCAGTTCAGGCAGACATCCAGTGCTCCTTCACTTAGGTTTCTGAAACCTAAGGACCTGGGCTGTGGCCTGAGAACAAAAACAGGTGAAGAAGAAAGAATAAACAGAATTCTCCACCAACGCCAGGTGGTGTGTACTACCACTGCCCCCATGAGCTTCTAAGAACTGAGCGTTTTCTTGAGAAAAAGGAGAAGGAAGAGGGCAGACCAGGGCTGGATACATTCTTAACATTATGTCCAGAGCCCGAGTGATAGCTCTCCAGGGAAGGGTTTCTCTTGCTTTGCCCAGAGCACTAGGGCCAGTGTGGGCCACACAGAAAGCTCCAGAATTAATCTGTGGACAATTTCAGAGCCAGAGGAGCCCTGGGCAGTGCATGGAGGGCGAGCAGGGCCCTCATTCCGTCTGCAGAAGAGAAGTGGCCCAGAGCACTCAGCCAGGAACTGCTCTGCTCCAGGCCAGTCAGGCGCATCCTGCCAGGGGCAGGCCGACTCACCGCGGGGTCTGGCACGCAGCAGGAGAAGGGCACCCCACACTTCTCACGGCTGTAGCTGGCACCACTGCAGTTGAAATAGACATTGAGATCCCAGTCTTCAGGGCCATATGCCCCACAGCACTGGTTCTATAATCACAAAGCCAAGAGTCATCAGGGCCCCGAGCCAGGGCTATGGCCTCCCAGGACGGTTGCAGTCTTAGGGACGCAGCAGGTCCGGTGTGCCTCTATTGATCACACAGAGAACACAAGGCCCACCCCACTGACCTCTCTACACACTCTGAGATGCTGAGCAACATGCCAGGTAGCCCCTGACAGAGGAAACTGCGACCACAATGCCTCCTGGGTCCAACGGGCAGGGCTGGCTGCATGGTGCCCTTGGCTCAGGGCAGAGAAGCTCAGCTCCAGCCCTTCCTCAACCTAAAGTGGTCCCTTCCTTCCCATGCCCAGCCCACAGCAGTGTCTTTCTGTCCTTTGTGGCACCCCTGTACAGGTGATATGGTCCTTCACTACCCCTGAGAACACTTTGTGGGTAGTATGTTTTCCTCCCCAAGAAATTTCTAAGTTGGTCCCAACTACCTTTTTGCTTCTTTACAAAAACAGTAGCTGAATGTCGACTCCCAGCTGGGGTGGATGGGATACAATTAAAGCTCTGCCCTCCCCTTCCCACCATCCCCACTATCTGATGTAGCTACAAAGGCAATGAAAAAAAGTGTGAAACCAAACACACTGAAAGCAGCTATGGCATTAATGGCACCCCAATCTAACAGCACATTTCCTTGTTGCACTTGTCCTTACAGCTGACATGGTTATGGCTGTAATCACAACAAACACACAACCAGGATTTCTGTTTGTTTTTTCACTTCTGAGGTAAAATCCCATCTTCCCCACCTCCACCCCTCTGTGATTCCAGTTGTTCTAAAGATTACCAAGTGTTTCACCATTAGGAGATGCCATAATTTACTGAAGACCTCTGAGAATTCTATTTTTAAAAGGAAAGGAAGGTATTGGAGAAAATGACATCTTTCAGGCTAGTGGGGGTGAAGCCACCAGGCATGCTCCACACCAGTAAGCAGATGATGGTGTGAAAATGGAGCGAGCCCTGATGGTGGCTCAGTGGATAGGTGCCGGCCTGTGAACCCAACTGTCTCTGGTTCAATTCCCAGCCAGGGCACATAACCAGGTGGCAAGCCAGGTCTCAAGCCAGGTCTCCAGCCAGGTCCATGGCTGGAGGCAGATGAAAAGTAATCATACAGTGATGTCTCTCTCCCTCTCTGCCTCCCTCCCTGCCCCTCTCTCTAAAAATAATGAATAAAATCTTAAGAAAGAAAGAAAGAAAAGAAAAGAAGAGAAAAAGAAAAGAAAATGGAGTGAGAATATCAGCACTGAACAGAAAGGCCCAGTGAGGGGTAGGAGAAAATGTCTGGGACTTGATAACTTTCACAGACTAACATAGGTCGCTGTTAACAAAATAGGAAGGATCTCTGGTCTCATAAAGAGGATTTTGCTGTATCCCATGACACATGAAATAAGGGTAAATAAGTCTTGGTTAACAATAAGAGCAGATCACAGTTATTTTTAATGTTCTCTAATTTATTTTCTTTTCAGAACTCAAGTGTTCCATATAAAAGTTCCTGAGGAAGCTAGGTTTTCTGGCAGAGCATAGATCAAATGGGCGAGCGCCCTGCAGAGGCCAGGGCTGGGGAAGTGGGCCCTCCCAGGGGGAGGGCCAGCTACAGTTCAAGCCTCCAGGTGCAGCAGCATGCAGTGGGCACTGAGGCCAGCTGAAGAAAAGGCCAGGCCTGGGACAGAGGCTTAGACAAACCCTCAAGGACATGTTCCAGGGAGGTTACATTCCTCTCAATCTGAGACAGTTTCCTCCAGGCAGCTCTGCCCTCTCAAACAGGAAGAGGAAAAGGTCCCAGGGAGGAAGGGGACAGGAATAGCCTCAGGCAGTGAATCATGTGCCAAGGGTGGAGAAACCCTGCCCCTCAGTACCCTCAGTACCCAGTGGACTGTGGCCACTAGTGAGGGTAGGGCTAGAGTAAACTGGGCCCTGAAGAAAGCGAAGAGGACTGGGCTCCTGAGGGAGGGCTTGCCTGCCCAATCCAATGGGGGAAGGGCATAGGAAGAGCAATCCATGAGCAGGCAAAGGTGACCAGGGGTCAGGTGGCTCCTCCAGGGCCCCCATGCTCCATGTTCCCACACCTGGCTCCCAAGCAGCACACACTGTATCAGGGTGCTGCCTTGGTACTTACAGCTTTCTGAAGGGAGTCGATGAGGTTCTGTAGGTCAATGTCATCCCGGTAGGCTCTGATGTTGCTCTCGAAGAACTCCCGGAATCGGTCCCTCACCCAGTCCTGGAATAAGAAGGCCAGCACAGCCACAGCCAGCTCCAGGAAGAAGATGAGCACGATGGTGCCACAGAACTGGGGACAAGGATGACAGGGATAGTCACACCTCCCACCTCCTAGCCAGACCCACACCCTTTCTGCCCACAGCATAGCTAGTGATTCTGGCCAATTCCACCTCACCTGTAAAATGGAGAGACTCATACCTACCCGCACCATTGCACTGTTGGTGTAAAAGACACACGAGTGAAAATATGAAAAAGTTACCAGCCAATGCGCCAACCATTTCCTATGAAGGAAACTGAGGCTCACTCAGGCATAGTTGCTGATGTGGCATTAATTCACACAGGACCTATGAATTTCCTGGCAGGGCTATAAACAACTCTGGGGCCATCAATGTCATCAGCGCCCACTCAGTATGGGAGTACATGACAAGTCAACTAGACAAAGCTGTCTCCAGAAGCACGACTGCCCATGGTCACAGCAGTAGTGGCATTTTCCAAAGGCCCACGCAACAATAGGTACACATCCCTCCCTTCCGTCAAGGCAGACTTCCCACTGCCATTTTCATTGGCCATACAGCAGCCTAACACAGGGTATCACACACACACACACATACACACACAAAGCCTTCCAAAATGGAATCTCCATTCACATAGAAGCAAGATACAAAACAAAACACTTTTATGGGGGAAAAAATCAGGGGAATAAAACACATGTTTTGCTTTTTAAGTTTCGCCCAGGAAAGAGGATGCATCTAATAAATTCAACAAATACCATATTGCAAAACACGATTATGTGTTTTCCCTCTCAGGTGCTATTTAATTTTAACTGAATGCATATCCAAATGAATGTGTATCTAAATATAAAACTAAACTCTGGGTGAATCCCAGCTCTGCCAGCAAGTTAAGGATTCTGCACTGCACATGCCATATACCCCGCAGCAGGGAAGTGATTTCCTAATGTTACTGACAACATCTGATCTTAGTCAGGAAGGGCAAAGGTGAGCAGTGAACAAACAATTCCTTTAGTACTTGGGAGGGAAGATAAAAGCCAAAAGGAGGGGAGGGGCGTTGGCCTGTGAGCTGTTGACTCTTCTCCCTGGGAGTTGAAAACTAGAGGGGCCAACTTCTCTTTCTCTGGGGATGAGGAGCTAGCTCAACTGCTCATTTCCTGAAATCTTACCATCTGGTGGGGCAGCAACTCTGCTGCCTCCCCCACCCCACCCCACCCCCATCCCCGGGGCCCAAGGAGGTTTGCAAGAGCTGCTACCAGTGCATCCAGATAAGGTGTAAGCCTGCCCCCCACCTGCCCCCTCCCCTCTCCCTGGGGCCACTCACAAACTTGAGCAAGCAGATGTTCTCCCGCAGGGCTCCCACGCAGCCAGCAAAGCCCAGTGTGAACATCACCACGCCCACCATCAGCACCAGAACCACAGGGTCAATTCCATGCAGTCGGGTCACTTTGGTGAGGTCGGACAGCACCCCCTGAAAGAAGCAGAGATAGCAGAGCAGGCTCAGCCTCAAAGGGAGTCAAGTATGCCCTGGGGGGCTGGGCTGTGTACAGAACAACTCTGCGGACAGGGACCTACCTTGCAAGGCTTAATCATCTTATTAAAAAGCCAGGTGCCCTTCTACCCTGCAGATCCTTGCCCACCTCAGCCCCCAGGGCCTCATATGCAACACCCCTGGTCCCCACTTAGTCTGTGAGTTCCTTCAAGACACCCCCGACACCTTTTGTAGCCTGCAAGGTGCCTCTGCTAGGCCTTGGGTAGAGGGGAGCCCTGAGGGACCCTGTGACCTATGGAAAGGCACCCTGTAGAAAACACACTCAACAAGGGCACACAAAGGCAGCACTGTCCATAAACCTGTGATGACAGAGGCATTCTATATCTGCACTGTCCAAAATGGTAGCCACTGGTCACATGTGCTATTGAGCACCTGAAATTTGGCTAGTGGAGCTGAAGACATTTTAACTTGTATTTCATTTTAACTAACTTAAATATAACTAGTCACATGTGGCTACTGGCAACCAAAATGGACAGAGCAATTCTATGAGATTCAAAGGAGGGAGGAGAAAGCAGGCAACCCAGCTGGGATGAGGCAGGTGCTGGCTGAGACGCTGCAGCTCTGCAGATGGCCACATGGTGGCATTGTGAATCACGACTACACCTACTCCCAGGTCACTAGGACAGACACTGCATGTCAACTCCTGTCCGTTAGAGATTCACAGGCCACCTCATGGGTGACCAAACCCAAATTCGAGCCTTAGCCAGCTCCTACGGCCATGGCAAGAAAGCCCAGAGATCTAATTACTCCTGTCCCTTTCTTCCAGGGCCAAAGCGAGGCTCCACTGAGGAAAGAGAACCCTGGGCCTGAGGCTCATAGAGGAAGCTTTAGTTCACAGTGTTTCCTGCCTGGTCTACTCCACCTCAATTCCTTCTCTCCCCTCCTCCCTCCCTGCAGTGAGGACCCTGTTCAGCCCGAACCACCCCCTCAGCACCCACTGACCCACCCACAGAGAAAAAGGTAGCACCACAGCACCACCCGGCCCACACCTAGTCTGGCACCCTCCCTGGAGCTCCAACTGCCCTTTACTCTTCCAACAATAAGAGCCTGGGCTCCCCTCCTCACCTGCCCACCACAGGCTGGGCAAAGAGGTGCATAAAGACCTACCCCTGGCACACAGAAGCATATAACAGACCCTGCTCCCTGATTCAAGGATTCTTTCTGTGGGCAAGGAGAGGAGTTTCAAGGATAAACACAGGGGCCTACTTGCTCCCAGAGGCACAGACAGGGTCAGAAAGGTGGCTCCAGGCCTGCCCTGACACAACTGCAGACAAGCCCCAGGGTGACTTGGAGCTCTGGGGACAGAATGAGCTCTCTACACACTGGGCTCAAAAACTCAGCCATCCCAGCCCTGACCGCCAGCAGCAACCCAAGCATGGTGAAGCAGCTTTCTTTCACAGTAAGTTCAGTAACTAGTTCCAAGAGGCAGCTCTGTAAAGGTTAATGACCACCAATCATTACGTTGCACAAGAAACACTTAGGAGGGAGGAGAGACCAACCTCAATCAGCCTCATTCTGGCTGTCTGGGGCTCAGGGTTCTAGTGATAGCTACACCTACCTTTTCGCTCCATGCCCACAGTCCGGCTCCAAGGAAGGCAACTCCAGCCAACTGAGCAGGGGTGGAAGTGGGGGTTGGGGGAGAGAGAGAGACAGTTAGGTTGGAAGCCAGCAGCAGGAACAAGCTTCTTAGATGAGGATCCACACTGCTAGCAGGTGGAATGTCAATGGCTCACTCCCATGCTGGGTCAATCAGGGGCAAGGCAGCCCCCCGGCCCCTTCAGATGCCAGGGGGTCTATACCCCAGAATAAAGGGACAGCAAGGTTCTTTGGATAACCCACACCTACCTTCCCTGAACATTTGGACAAACATCTTCAACCCCCACAGCTCCATTCAGAAGCAAAGGACCTCAAACACACTGTCCTGGCTAGGCTACACAGAGATATCAGCCTATACCTTGTTTCTTGCCCATTCCACAAGCACCCCACTCCTTTCAATGTACTGGCTGGTGTACAAGAAGCCGTTGCCCACTGTGACAGCTGCCCCAGGTGCCTTCCCCAGCTCCCTGTGCAGCTAAGGATCCACACAGAACAGGGCACCTCTGTCAAGAGAACACAGCCCAGCACCACCTCTGCCACCCGACTCAAGACCCTAGCCTGGAGCACAGACAAGCACTGCCGAGGCCATTTTTTGGCCAGGGCCAAGCCTCCGATATGCTCAGGATACGCTGGCTCATTATTACTGATGCTCAATCCAGAAAAGTAGCAGTCCCCAACCCTGACTTCCCACCTGCCACAGCCCACTGTGGCTAGGCTGCCTCAGGTGCAACCCCGACCCCTCACTCCACAATACCCACAAATTCCTGAAGAACAGGGAGGATGTTTCCATGTAAAACAAAACACCTCATGGTCTGCATATTATGCAGCCTCCTGTTTTTCTGGTTAATACTTGACACCATGCTGGCATTTAGCTACCATTTATTGGTATAGCATACTAAATAATAGAGCTAGGTGTCTCTATAGCTCTCAGCTTTCCTAAGTGCATTCTCAAGCATCAGGACATCCCTGGCTACTTGATTCACTGCTAGCCCCTGATGGCTGGAGTGGGAAGGAAAGGCCCTTTGAAGAAAGCCCTGGGAGTTCTTCATGTCTTTTTCAATACAGACCAACCTCAGAAAATGTGTACATGCCAATTTCAGAGGGTTCGCAGACTTTTCACTGCTGGTTCCCACACAACCTGTGGACCCCAAGTGAAGAAGCCCTGCTTGGATCTGATCCCTCTATTTTACAAAGGGGAACAGAGGCCAAAAAGGGTCAAACACCAAAATGCCAAGCAGTGGTGGAGAAAGGCCTAGATCCCAAGTCTCTATTTAATTCACTCATCCAACAAATACTGTCTGACTGTGTCCTAAGACTCAGGCACAGTCATAAGCACTGGAGCCAGCACTGAGTGCCTCCCCCCCCCCCCCACACTAGATCCCTATTCTGTGGAAGCTGATGCCCAAGGGAGCCCACGTCCTTTCCATTACACCACTGCCCACTGTCAGTCCTCTCGTGAGTAGTAGCCAGCTGATGAAGGTCGTTATTTCCCTGGGGGTGCATGACCACTTCTTCCTTCCAGTGTCTCGCTACATGGTAAGCAAGACTGAAGGTGACCAGTCACTGCCCCCTGAATCCTGTAGATCTCCCTCCTCACCATTCCTCCAAGTCTTTGATGACTTACTCTCTCCTGCCAAAACTGGAGGTCAAGTCTTTTTCCTAGTTTATCTAATCTCATCTGAAACAGCAGGTTATTTATTCCCTTGTCCACAGACAACTCACTCAGCTTTGGGGCCACAGAGCACACATTCACAGTAGTCTTCCACCCTCCCTATCACTCCTTCTCAGTCCCTTCTGTTGGCTTGTCCTCCTCTTCAGAATTCTCTAAATGCTGGTGAACCTCACTGCTCAGTTCTGGACCCCGAACCTCGCTGAGCTTCTTGGATGATCTCAATGATCTCATAATTCACACAGCTTTAAATTCTATCTACACTGTACACTGCTGACTCACAAATCCAAATCTCCAGCCAAAACTGCTCCCAGGCCAAACACTCTAATGTCTACTTAACTTGTCCACCTGAGAAATATAAGGACATTTCAATCTTAACATCCCCCCGGTGGAGCCTTGGTCTCCCAATCCCCAGCCAGCTCCCTCCAACTCTCCCCTTATTCAATTATGGCACCACCATCCATCTGCTCACTCATTGAAGATAGAAAAACCAAAGCTCATGCTTGACGCCTCCAAATTCACCCTCCCAGGACCCTCTGTTGGTAGTGTGCTTGGCCAGTTTTCTTCCTGACTCTGCTACCACTGGTCTTTGCCCCGCCCCCATCAGGTGCCTCCTCCTGGCCTCTCACAAGTCCCCAAGCAACTAGAACAACTCTTTAAAAGCACAGAACACATAAACTCTGACCCTCCAAACCCTTCAATGACTCCCTTTTACACTTGGAATAAAATTCAAACCCCTTGCCATAGCCCACAAAGGCCTATGCCAGCCTTCAACCCACATCTCCCCACCCTACCCCTACTCCCAGGCCACCCTGGCATTGTTACTAGTTCTTTAACTCACCAAACTCATCCTGTCTCAGAGACCTGACCCTATTTCCTCAGCCTAGAATGTTCTTCCACATCCCTTTCTGGCTTCCCCCTGGTTTCATTCCAATCTCTTCAGGGATGCCTCCCTTTCTGTCCTAGGTGGACAACTCTCCACCCACCCATCCTGACAGCCCCGTGAGGAAAGCCTGCCCCAGGAAACCCCCACCACCACCATTGAATCTCAATCCACTTGAGCAGCCAGCTCCACATTACTAAGCAAGCACAGCTCTTCTTTCACAAGGACTGTTCTCACAGAAGAAGAGTTCATGTTTTTTTCCATTCTGTTTTAAATAACTAAAGTTAACTTGCACCAGAAAAGACAGGAACTAGGGGGTCACATGTCAAATCATGGGTTTAATGAATACTGGCCCAGGGCAGAAACTTTGGTGACCACACTTGTTTTAGAGACTAGCTGACTGAGAAAGAATCAGACAGGGAAGTGACCTGTCTGGGAGCTGTAAACAAGCCAGGACCCTTGCCAGCTTCGCCTAGCTCCTGGCGGGAACTCTCTCAGACCCAGTCCATGGGGCTGGGCTCTCTTCACTAGCTGCCAACCATATGGGAGTGGCAGTTCAGCTGGGTGTCTTCCAACTTCAGAGTAACCTTCCTTGACTATCTTTTATGACCTTATTAACACCCCCCGCAAAAGAATGAGGTCCAACGCCCACCAAGCCCAAAGGGAGGCCAGTCTTGGACCATCAGGTATGTACACTGCGCTGATCACCACGGGAAGTAGCACCACCTTCTCTGGGTGCCAGGTGCTCTGTTAAATACCTAATACACCCAAAGAAGCCCTTCCATACCCATAACACTGGTACATTTACCAGTTTCCAAATAGGAAAACTCAGGTTTGGTTATATGCCCAAAGTCACATGGCTAGCTGATGGCCATGAGTTAAGATCAAACCTGAGTGTCTCTAATCCTCCTCATATCCATTATCTCACCGCCTGCAGTTCAGCCATCCAGGCCAGGTAGAAGGGCCAGTCACAGGGGCCCAGAGGTATGGGATTTTCACAGAAGGGGTTTCTGACCTATGCAATTTTTTTAAAGTATATTTTATTGATTATGCTATTACAGTTGTCCCAATTTTTCCCCCTTTGCCTCTCTGCCCAGTACCCCCTTCCCTCCAGCAATT
Organism: Noctilio leporinus; assembly: GCA_004026585.1. Lineage (NCBI taxonomy): Eukaryota > Metazoa > Chordata > Mammalia > Chiroptera > Noctilionidae > Noctilio > Noctilio leporinus. The sequence goes on from PVIW01003576.1 coordinate 53,859, forward strand.
CTTACCCGCTTAGTTCATATCCATGGGTCATGCATATAAGTTCTTTGGCTTCTCCATTTTCTTTGCTCTTCTTAACATCCCCTTGTCTATTTTCTTCCTACCAATTTTGATTCTTAATCCCTGCATCGTTTCCCCCTTTCTCCCCCTTCTACCTCCCAGCTGATAACCCTCCAAATGATCACCATACCTATGATTCTGTTCCTGTTCTGGTTGTTTCAGATTCAGTTGTTGATGGCTGTGAGTCTGTTGTCATTTTAATGTTCATAGTTTTGATTTTCTTCTTTTTCTTAAACAAGTCCCTTTAACATTTCATATAACAATGACTTGGTGATGATGGATTCCTTTAGTTTTACCTAATCTGGGAAGCACTTTATCTGCCCTTCCAATCTAAATGCTAGCTTTGTTGGATAGAATATTCTTGGTTGTAGGTTCTTGCTTTTCATCACTTTGAATAGTTCTTGCCAGTCCCTTCTTGTGTACAGTTTCTTTTGAAAAATCAGCTGATAGTCTTATGGGGACTCCTTTGTAGATGACTACCTTCTTTTCTCTTGCTACTGTTAAGATTCTCTCTTTATCTTTAACCTTTGTTTGGCATTTTAATTATGGTGTGTCTTGGTGTGGTCCTCTTTGGGTCCTACTTGTTTGGGATTCTCTGTGTTTCCTGGACTTATATATCTATTTCCTTTACTAAATTAGGGAAGTTATGTTTTCATTTTTTCAAATAAGTTTTCGTTTTCCTGCTCTTCCTTTTCTCCTTCTGGCATCCCTATGATTCTGATGTTGGCACTTTGGGATATATCCCATTGACCTATGCAATTGTAAAGCCATGGACCCCCATTGTCCATCAGGTAGCGAAGATCCCTGCGTCCCAACCAGAGCAGGTGGCCAAAGGTGCAGGGCTGCCTTAGGCAAAGGACCCTAGGAAAGAAGGTGAGAGGTCCTCTGGGGCACTCTGGGCTGGTCCAGCCCTGCTTTGACACAGAAGCCACACAGAATCCACTCACTATGTAAACAAGCCTGTGGTACTTCACCCAAGGAGGTTCAAGTCACAACAGAAATATAGATACCTAGCCAGGCCCTGGTGGACTGGAGGAGGGTTCCAAAACCAAGCACCTCAAAAACAATCCTCCATCACCTACAAGTTTTTGGTCTAGGCCCCTTGCAAAATTTCCTGTGCTTGGGCAATCCCTGTGGGCCCAAGTCTTTACTCAACATGCTCAAGGCAAACCACCAGCAGCAACGCAATACTTTAGGCTCTGCCCTATCCACCACTGGTTCTTCACCCAGCTGGCTGGCCCAGGCTCATGTTCACAAAGCCTCTTCCCCTGGGCCCCACCTCTGGGAGGAGCCTCAGAGAAAACCAGAAGGAAAACCAAGAAAGTGCAACCCATTAAAACTCAAGGCAGCCAGAGTAGTGCTGAATGAACAAACAGCATAGGTCAGTGTTCCTTCCTGGCTCCAATCTCCACCCTGCAACTTCATAAACACAGGACTTTGCGAAATTCTGGGTACTTCTCTAGGTTTGTTTTCCTACAGAATGGGGTGACCCACTCTGGGTGATACATAGGCAGGTTAGAGGATGGAAAGCATCAGATGTGATGTACTTACCCTAGGGCACAGGTCATTCTGAGTGTATCTTGCCCTCTTGTGAGGGAGACAAAGCAGTGGCATGGAGGAGCCTTCAAGGCTCTGAACTAAAACAACTCTACACCCTCATCTTCCCTCCAAAAAAACTCTCAGCACTAGTCTTTGGCCTAAGACAAGATCCTTCCTTCCAGAGGTACCTTGTTTTATTGGGTCTCTGGAGACTAAAGTAAATCAGAATTTAAGGAAACAGAGCCTTCTGGGGGCTTTTCAAGTGAGACAGGAAAGAATGATGGAAAGAAAACAGGTCACAGAGCGAAGAAGCTAGTCTAGTTGCACCTTTGTTCCTAACTCACCCTGCTGCCTTGAGCAAGCCAGCCATCTCCTGGGCCTCAATTAGCCAACCTGAAAAAATCAAGCAGTTGGAGACCAGTGATCTACAAAGGCCTATGCACATCCTGCTGTCTCAACTTTGCCATCACAGATCATGCCAGGTGGAAACACATGCTCTTGGTGCTCTCCAGAATCCTGACCCTAGGCCTGGGGAGTTCAGAGGACAACAGAGATGCTTGTGGCCACTTAAAAGGCCAACAAGTCAAACACTGGCCAGAAAGGATGCCAGGGAGCACAGACCCTAATTCCAACTTGACCCCAAGAACCCAGTGGGCTAAGAAAGAACACAAGGGATCTGTCAGGATTAGGCCTTGCCCCTCAAGACTGTGGCCACTCTCAACCCTATACAGACAGGGAATGTTCCTTTCAAACTGGTTCCACATTAAAAGAATCTAAACCAGCCACTTCTCAGTGGGACTCTGGAAGGCCTGGGAGTGGGAAAAGGATGCTAGAATCCAGCTTCCTCATTACAGAGGGAAGCAGGGCCAGAGCAGGATGGTGCCTTGCACAGGGTCACACAACTATCACACAGCAGCTTTTCCTCCTGCCGGAAGGGTGGTTCTGAAGTTAAGAAGCATATGTGCCCTTCTCAGCATAGTCAGTGAACCCAGGCTAGGGGCCCCAGTGAGGAGGGGTGAGGACAACACAGAGGGTTCTGAGGCAGCTTGTACAGATGTCTCTCTGTGTTCCCTGATAACAAAGAAACACCTCCGCCCCCTAGCCCAGCCCAGGAATCTGACTGTGTCAAAAGCTTTTGAAGGGAAGGAAGGAGGACAGAGTTATCTAAGGGAGTTTACAAGCAGCTCCTCAAGCAACTAAAAAAAACCCACCCCAGCCTCACCCCCACCCCAAGTCTCTGCCATTGCTGGCTCAGTTCAGTGACTAAGGGTGGGCAAAAAACCAAGATACTAAAACAGGGGTCCACATTTCTGTAAGCCAGATGGTAAATAAGTTTAGCTTTGCATACTGTTTCAACTACTCAACTCTGCTGTTACAGCAGGAAAGCAGCCATAGATATACATAAACGAATGGGCAGGGCTGTGTTCCACTAAAGTAGTATGTGCAAAACTAGGCAGAGAGCCAGGTCTGTCCACAAGCCAAGTCCTGTACTCAGCTATCACACTAAAACCATCTGGACCTAGAGACTAAAGACAGGATTTCCTTCAGCTTGGCCATATGAGCCCCAGGAACATCTCTATAATTCAGGTCTACAACCCTGGTGTATTTTTATATTACTTCAACAGGTCTTAATAGCCTAATTCTGTAAATAACTCAAAGGGTATATTCCCACAACAGAATGTTACACAACAACGAGAATGAATCATCTACAACCATATACAACAGCAAGAATAAATCTCACACACAATCCTCCCTGCCCTTCAAATCCATCTGTTGAAGCCCTAATCCCCACTGTGATGGTATTTGGAGATGAAGCTTTCAGGAGGTGATTAGGGGTAGAGGATGTCATGAGGGTGGGGCCTCCATGATTAGCATCCCTACAAGAAGAAAGAAAGAGAGACCAGAGTACTTTCCCTGCCATGTGACAATACAGCAAAGCATGCGCACAAGGACCTAGCCATGCTAGTATCCTAATCTCACACTTTCAGCCTTCAGAAATGTGAAAAAATAAATTTCTGTTAAGTCAACCAAGCTGTGGTATTTTGTTATGTCAGCCAAAGCTGAATAAGACAAGAAGAATACTTAGGTGGAAAAGCTGTCTCTAAAATCTAGTGAAGGTTATTAGTTAAGCAAAAAGGGGAAAAAATGTGACTACCATAAGAAAAAACAAAAACAAACAAATAAACAAACAAAAACCAGTGACTAGAAAAAGACAGAAATGACAGAGAAAATGGATTAGCAAGGATTTTTAAAGGTAGTGTAAATAGGCTCAGCAATTTAAAGAAAAAATAAACATAATGAGGAGAGGGACCGAAAATACAGCAAAGATCCAAATGAAACTATTAGAAATAAAGAGAAACTCTTGAAGTGAGCCAGAGGGGAAAGAAAAGACACATTACATACAGAGTATGCATACTTTAACCAAATGAAATGAAAGCATATCAAAATACATGGGATGCAGGCCTAGCTGGGTGGCTCAGTTGCTTGGAGTGTCATTGATCCCACATCAGGGCACATACCTAGGCTGAGGGTTCAATCCCTGGCTGGAGCACATATGGAAGGCAACCAATTGATGTTTCTCTCTCACATCAACATTTCTATCCCGCATCAGTTTCTCCCCAATCCCCCAAAATCAATAAACATACCCTCGGGTGAGGAATTTTTTAAATGTATGGGATTCAGAAAGCATATAGTATGACATATTTACATTAGGAAAAATATTTTTAATCAATAATCTAATCTTCTACCTTAAATACTAGAAAAACAGCAAAATAATCCCAAAGTAAGCAGAAGAAAAACAGCAAAATAATCTCAAAGTATAAGAAAATCATAAAAGAGAAATCAATAAAATACAAAATAATTTAATTTAAAAAAATCAAAGAAGTCAAAAAAAAAAAAAAAAAAAACAGAAGGAACCATCACCTGAAAAAGTCAGAGCTACAAGTCAAACCTAAGTTATGGTGACAGGAGGCAGGTCAATGGCTGCCTGCAGAAGGGGTGGGGGGAACAGCTGCAGAGGGGCACCGGGGTGTTTCTGTAGTGGTGGAGATGGTTTCCATCTTCACTGTGCCATGGTGGTTACATAGGTATACAGCTGTCAGCTCACTGAACTATACACTGGAAATGGGGAAATGTTATTCTGTCTCACACCTCAACAGTGGTGATATTTTTAAAAAGCTTTTTGAAGGGGGAAAAGATACAAATAAGATAGAGTGGGACACTCCCATCCAGAAGGCAAATCAGCCTGGCAGCCTGGGCCATGCTGACTGTGCATTGGCAAAGGGTGCAGTTACACACACACACCAGTTACATAGGCTTAACACTGTCCTTGAGCAAATAACGATCACACGTGCCAGGGTGTAAAAGCAGTGCACCTCAAATGGCCCTTCCTCAGCAACCCCTACCAGGGGTCTTGGCCCCACACTTGCCCACACTAGGGAAACTGGGAGCGGAGGCCCTGCAGCCATCAGCTCCGCAGGCAACTCCCAGTGTAGCGGAGTCTCTGATTAAGCAATCCTTGACCTCTGCCTTGGCAAGCCTAAATGTGGAAAATTACACACACACCCATATGTAATAAGGTGATCTATTTCTTATGAATTAGGACAACCCTTATGGAGAAACAATTTGGACTGTGTAAACTTGTCAAACAGTCAAAATGATGTACACACCTTCTAACCCATTAATCTCCCTCCTGGGAATCGACCCCAGCAAATAATCTTCCTTCTTTTCCCACAAGGAAGAACCTATGTTACATAAAACAAACAAAAAGAAAGGTAACAACCTAAATGTCCAATATGGGAATTTCCAAAAATACAATCAGGAAATCTCTGCAGCAACCAGGAATGTTCTACACTAGGTGATGTGGATATGAAAATGCAGACCGAGGCTGCAAGTGTACTGTCGCAGGAGAATGGAGCATGGAGGAAAGAGTGTAGTCAGGTTGGCATGCTTTGTGTAGAATTCCCGTACAATTGCAAATGTTTACTAAATAGAACTTTAATAAAATTAAGTAAAAGGTACCACTATTTCTCAGCCTTCAAAATGAGAAAGCACTTCATGAAAAAACACTAGTTTTTTCCTTTTTGACTGCATCAATTACCCAGAGATGGGAGAGGAAAATCCAACTGCACTCAGACCTGAGATCAGGCCTTGAGGTCTAATGTCACAAGAACAGAGTCCAGCTCACACGTGGGCACTTTCTTATCAGCAGATCACAGGAGATACCAGCTCTCCTCCCCATCAAAGGAGGAGCACAATAAAGGCCAGAGGGAAAGAGTAAGACTCTCCACCCACCAAGATGCCATGAACAAGGAAGGGCTGACCTTTAAGTCCTTCCCCATCAGACTTGTTTTGTTTCTCTTAAATAGGGTGACTGCATGTCCTGGTTTGCCTGAAACAGTCTTGGGGGATACCTGGTGTTTTAGCAAAGTTCTTTTTTTTTTTTTTTTTTTTAAGATTTTAGTCATTATTTTTAGAGAGAAAGGCAGGGATGGAGGAAGGAAGGGAGAGAAACATCAATGTATGGTTGCCTTTTACCTGCCTCCAGCTACAGACCTGACTGGAGACCTGGCTTGCAAACTAGTTATGTGCCCTGGCCGGGAATCAAACCAGCGACCTTTGGGTTTGCAGGTCAGCATGGCAAAATTCTGAATTCCCTCTCTTAATAACCTTAAGTTTCCCAATTTGGACCATAAACTACATGTATGCTACACTCATGGAGGGATCTGTCACTTGGAAGGAAGGAAGAAGCCTGGTTAGGGCTCACCTCTCACTCAGAAGCAGGTTACACAGTAGGCTCAGAATCTAATTCCTACATTTTATTAGCAGGGAAGCTGTGGCTTGGACCTGCCCAAGTCACCGAGAAAGGCAGTGGCAGGAGTTCTCCTCCTGCAACAAGGGTGTTGTCTGTGTGCACAAGGAGCCTCAGTTTTTCACTTAATCCTCCTCTGAAATAGATTAGAGCAAGGGTTTTTTCAGAACCTTTGCAGACTAAACTCAACTGGAACAGCGGGTATCCTGTGAATCACCCCTCTAGGGGGTTCACTCAGGCAAACCAGGAAGTTCAACTTCTTTGTGGAGCCAGGTGGGATGACAATGAACAAAGACAAAGGGCCTTCACTGGCTCCTCCAATGCTCACCTCTCCCAGCTTCCATTCCTCTGCCAGTCCAAGTGAGATTCTTAAGAAGTCTTTAATTGTAGTAAGTACACATAATATCATATTAATCATTCTTAAGTGTACAGCTTAGTGGGATTCAGTACATTCACAGTAATGTACCACCATCATCACTATCCACAGAACTTTCATCTTGTAAGTCCAACACTCTACCCATTAAACAATAAATTTCCCTTCTCCCCACCCCCAGCCCCTGGCAAACACCATTCTACTTTCTGTTTCCATGAACTTGACTGCTCTGGGTACATCACTTAAGTGGAATCAAACAGTATTTTCTGTGTCTGGCTTATTTCGCTTAGCATAATGTCCTCAAGGTTCATCTATGTTGTATGTAGCATGTGACAGGATTGTCTTCCTTTTTAAGGCTCAATAGTCCACTGCATTTGTAGACCACATTCTGTTTATGCATTCATCTGTCAGTAGATACCTGGGTTGTTTCTACCTCCTGCCTACTGTGAATAATGCTGTTATGAGCATGGGTGTACAAATATCTCTTCAAGATCCTGCTTTCAATTCTTCTGGGTATAGGCCCAGAAGTGAAATTACTGGATCATATGGAAATTATATTTTTTAACTTTTTGAGAAGCCATCACACTATTTTCCATAGCAGTTGCACCATTTTACAGTCTCATGAACAGTGCACATGGGTTCCAATTTCTCCACATCCTTGCCAACATCTCATATGTTATGTTCTGTTCTTTTCATAACAGCCATCCTCATGGGTGTAAAGTGGTATCTCTCTGTAGTTCTAATTTGTATTTTCCTAAGTCTAAGTGAGATTGTGCACTAGAAACAGGTCTAACACAACCAAAGAATGATTATAATACTTTTTAAAAATGTAAAAAATGCTACTGCCTTCCAAATGCTATGTTGGCCAGGAGCAGTTCCTGCCATTCCTGAGGTAGGAATGAAGGAAGCCCAGCTCCGTGCCCACTTGGTAAAACATGCTGTTCAGAGCAGAAATAGATGTTGGCAGCAACCACATTTCTCACCCTAAGTGCGTGTTACCATGACCAGCCTCTCGGAAAAAAATCTCAGCCCCTAAACTGGGGGTAGTTTACAGGTGTTTGTAATAAAGAATGTTGCCATGAAAATAATTCTGAATGAGACAAATAGCTAAATAAAACCTGTGCTTGTTCCAGAACCCAGAAGTGGTCAAAGAAACAACAGGTTACCATCTACATATTCAAACCTGCCTGCTGAGCCCATTTAATCCTTCTGCTCCATTGCTCATTGTTAATTCATCGAAACAAAATAAATACTATAAAAACTCTGTGCAAAACTGTGTAGCTGTGCTTTGCTTCAAAATATCCAGGGGATGGGGTAGAAATTACTCCATCCCCTGAATGAGATGGTAATTTTTGAAGCTAGGTGATAGGAACAAGGGCATTCATTTTCTAAAAAAGAAATCTTCTCTAAGGAGGAAAGGGCTTAGCATATCATTTTCAACAATCTTGTAAAGGCAGGAAGCAGGCAGGTGAGATCAATATTTCACAATGAAACCACCAAGGCTCATCAAGGTCACTAATTCGGGTTCAAGTCTAAATTGGCCCCCAGAAGCCTTCTGCTGTACTGTGTATGTCCCTGAGGGCCCTGCACCCCAATTCTCAGGTCTCATCCCACACTTCCAGCTCCTGTGCAGATGTAGACTCAGCAGGGAATAGCCAGGTAGCCTCCCTCAGCCAGGCACCTGGCCACACCCTCTGAATTTCCACACCAAGCTCGCTCTCTCTCAGGCCTCATTTTCCTGACTGTTCCTTTTTGTCCCTCTTGTTCCTCCTCAGTGCACACTAACTGAGAAATCATGAACTCTTGACAATTCTGCAAAACTCCAATAAAGCTGCAGCACCCTTCAATCAACAAATGGATGGCTACAATTCTGGATTCATGAACTCCACTATTTGAATTTGGTGCTGCAAAGACGTTATCAGGCAAGGCAGTAAAGCTTCCCTAGAGCAAAGAATCTATTCTGAAAACCTCTGAAGACACAGAGGTATCAGGACCCTTACAGCAGCAATAAGAGAGTTGCACTATACCCGAAAAAAATCAGAATGAGAATCAGAGATCAAGGCACAGGGCCAAGCAAGCACAGCTGGCGGTGATAATGACAGGCGGGTGTTCAAGTGGCCAAAGATGTGAGACTGCCTTGCCGGGCCAGATGGCTCTCCTTCATACAACTAGCTGAGAGGTAGGGACTCCAGGTGGGGCCAGGGGACTCTCTCAAGACAGGGAACAGTGCAGGTCTGGGGAGCCACAGGTCTTGGGGATGCAGCCAGTCCTTCCATTGGAAAGGGTAGGCCATGGGAACCACAACAAATGATGAAATGGTGAAAAGTGGCCTGAGCACAGGAAAAGACCTAGGGTATACAGCCAAGCCATTGAATCCCACCCTATTTCACCAGGAAAAAAAAAACCTCTAAAACTGTGAGATAAATCATCAGGAGATGATGCCATATGATGAAGTGTAAAAGATAGATGGTTGCTGGACTTACTGCGTTGACTACTTCATAAGGTATGTAAATGGTGACTCACTATGTTAGTGCACCTGAAACTAGTACAATACTGAGTATCAGCTACAATTAAAAATAAAGTTAAAGGAAAAAACGTTCCAATCCAAATAGGAAATGCCAAAATCCACCCTAGAGGTGAAATGTGGTATTTTGGCCACTCCTGTCCTTTCCTTTCTGTCTGCACCCACAATACTGATAAGTGAGCCTGCTTAATGACTGTAAAGGCCTCTGTGTATGATCATGTCCTGCAGAGAAGTCAATGCCTACCTCTGTCTGGACCAGTCCCAATGAAAACACACACGGTGTGTCTCCTCCCTGAACTTCTGGACCATCTCTAGCCACTGCCCAATAGTTCTGCTCCTCTTCCAGGCAAGAGTCCTTGAGCCACCAGTCTCCACTTCCTCACATCCCACTGGCTCCTTGGCCAACTCCAGGTGGGTTTTGGTCCCCCCAGAGCAAAGAGCAACTCTGGTCAAGGTCACCAACAACCCCTACCTTGTCAAAGCCCATGACAATTTTCTATCCTCTTCCTGCTTCACCTGTGGTACAGTTGATTGCTCCTTTCTACTTGAAAGGCTTCCTTTCAAGGCTTCTACAACACAAAATCTCCAGGGAATTTCTTTTACCTTAGGCCACTCATTCACAACCAACTGTGGAGTGGACTTTCCACCTCAACCCCACCTCCAGCATCCCAGGGGTCATATCCAGACCTCTCCTCTTCTCAGTCAGCACGCTCTCCTTCCATGATCACATCCAGCCCACCCCTTCCTGTGATGGTGTCTAAGACTCGAGAATGGTCACTAACACATGAAAGTGGCATCTCTATGTAACTGGCTAAGTGACCATTTAAACCCTTCTGTCCCAAAATTCCATCTCAGAACATGGTTATCATCATCCAGTCCCTCACTCAGCAGAATCATTCCGAAATCAGATCATACCATCCAACTGATAACCTGCCAGGAGTTACTAAAAACTAAGTAGAAAATAATTCCAAGTACTTACGAAGAACTGTATGGTACTACATGACCTGGCTCCTTCTTGCCTCCATCCTCACCTATGTCTGTCTCAGCTCCAGCCATATGGCCTTCTCTTTGCAACTTGTATATGCCAAGCTCATTCCTGCCTCCGGCCCTTTGCAAACACTATTCTCCAGCCTGGAGCTTTCTTCCCCAGACTCCCACAAAACTGCCCCTTCACTCATATTCATGTCTCCGTCCATAAGTCACCTCAGCTTATTGTCTTCTGACCACCCTGGTCGAGGAGCTTTTCCCTCTCTGCACCACTGCTCAGCAGGCTAACACCCTTTTGGTTAAACGTAGCCCCACAAGGCAGGGCTTTATGGTCTTTGCCCCGTCTTAACTCCCTAAGCCCAGAACAGGGCTTGGACCACAAGTAGATGCACACAAACTACTCTGCTCTGATGTCTCTTTGGGGCATTCCTGGGGCGGGAATAAGGCAGGGATGTGGAGAGACAAACACATATCTGGGCTAGAGCCCCAAGTTCTCCTGAACCCCCAAAGCTACAGCAGTCTGGTATTCCGTTACCAGACCATCTAGACCATTCACTTGGTCTGATTTTCAATCACCCTGGCCTTCTCCATCACAGCACTTAAGGGTCTATTTTATAATTTACTTGTTGCAAGAGCAGAGCTGATCAACCCTGCCCACCATCCCATCCATAGCCCCAGAGGGCCTGGAAAATCAAATGTATGTGAAAAACTATAATATACAAAATAAAGCACTAAGCCAGGGAATGAGGCCCCTCTCATCCACTCACCCAGAAGATGATGTTGTAACTGAAGAGGAGGTACTTGTACCAGCAGCTGACCTCAGCGTTAGAGTATCTATAATAGTGCATCTTCTGTGAAGCAGGATCTGTGGAGAGATGTGCAAGCCATGAGGTAGCAGGTTCAGTTTCAAAACACCTCCCCAAAACCTGCTCCCCAAGGAAAGAAGAAAGATATGGCTCAAACACAGACTCCAGAAACCTCCAGATTGTTTCCCTGTGTTCTTTCATTCATCCAGGCACAGGTTCACTATCAATGCCAGCTCTAAGTTAGGCAAAAATCAGGTTAAGTCAACTTTCTGAAAACAACCAAAACAAATGAGAAAACTCTTGAAAGAATGAAAAATGGTGATTTTTTAAAAAACTTCTGCCTGGTGCCTTCTCAAATATTCTCCTCATCACCACTCCATTGGATGTTGATTTTTCCACTTCATGGTGAAGAAAACAGGAATCCAGAAAGGTCATGTGGCTTGTCCAAGGACAAGACAAAAGAACAACAGGCCCCAGGATCTGAACCAAGGACGGACTCCACTGTCTTTGTTCTTTCTACCCACCGCTACCTAGAGCAGAGCAGCAGGAGGTGAGAGCCAATGAAGAAATGGGGCCTCAACCACTTTGGAAAGGCAAGACAAAGGCACAGTTTGAACATAATCTAATGTTGGCCAGTAAAGGAAAGCCAGAATTATAGCTCCATATTTGTTCACCTAAGATTTTCTGAGACAATTCTCCAGCTGAGCCCACACAGAGGGAGGAAGGCAGAGCACCCTGGCCTGGGTGGGGAGATCTTGAGCCCAACATTCACCCCATTCCTTCCTTCTTAACCTCCCCTCCCCACTACCCTACTCCCATTGTTTTGGCCTTAAACTACAGAACAATCTGTAAACTGCCCAGAGTGAAGGGTGGAGGGATCACTCTTTTTTCCATCTGTATCCATACCCCAAAGCCTCTCAGAGCATCCTGCAAGAAGGATGCACCCTCAAAGGGGAATTCAGAGGTCCTGACCCAAAACCCCTACCTCCTCCCCCACACCCTGCAGCCAAAGCAGAGGCTGAAGGATGGGAAGGATGGTGGAGCCTCCAGCTGACCCACAGGGTAAGGCAGGATCTGAGGCTTACAGGGGAAGGCTCACCCCCAGCCCTGCTTGTCGCCCAGTCCTCAGATCTCCTAACAGGGCTGAGGCAAAAACAAACAAGGCTACTGCCAGTGATGACACAACCCACCGGCAACCACCAGTAAGAAACTAGTGCCTGCCACGCTGCAAGAGCGGTTTCTGCAAAATCTGGTCTTGTGAGGCAGCCTCAGGGCCTGGCTGCTGTTCTGAGAAGGTGGTGCCATGCAGGGACATGAAAACCACATTCCTCTTAGAAGTGGGTGCTATGACAGCTCTACCATCCTTCCCACAGAGCAGAATCAACAGGCACAGCCTGGACAGCACCACTGGTTCATCCCCTCCCTTCAAGAGGGATGGAAGAGTGGTCAGTGGCCTGCTGGGAGAGACAGGCCAGGTTGGTCTCAAAAACCAGCAGCCCCATCCCACCTCCCCATCCTGCCATCAGAGCAGCACTTCCATAAAGGCCCCTCCAAGAATGAGTGTGAACACAACCTTGAAGGCCACTACTGGACACAAGGACACACAGGAGGCCTAAGCACAGCCTGGGCCACAGAGATGGCTGCAAGGAGAGGATCAGAAGCCCCAGGCAGAGAGCCCTTCCTTCAGCAACATGACCTGACCCTGAGCAAGCCCCTGCATCCTGAAGGCCTCAGCACCTTCACCTAAAACAAGGCTCCTACACCAGATCCCTATTGTTACCAGTGTTGAGGAGACCAGCTGGCAGCATCAGAATGATGCGGTCTAAATACAAATTTCAGAGCCCTACACTGTAGAGCTGTTCTTCACCCACTTGTTGGTTGCTCCCCATGGGAAGAAGAGACATTCAACTCACTAGTAAGGGCAAAAGAGCTGCCCCTCACCCCTCACCCCTAGTCACACCCTTCTTCCCCACTTAACCTAAGGAGCAGGGAGGAAAGGCTGCCTCTTGTTCTTATGCCACTGTTTTGCAGGCCAGAGCTGGAGAAGCAGTTCCTGAACATCACTGTCACACACAAGAAGAGTCTAGTGTCCACATGGGCACAGCCTGGAATTTAAATGGAAGGAGGTAACAGGACGACTTGTTTGGAACCCAGCCTAAGCCATACCCTTCAACACAGGGCCTGCTGGCCTTTGGTTTAGAGGGAATATAGCCAACACTAAGCTCCAGGCTCAGTGCCTTCAGAACCTCAATGAAGGGAAAAGACGGATGAGTGCTCCTGAGCTGCCAACCTTAGGTGTTAGCCACACTCACAAAGACGCTCCCAAGAAGGCAATAAAGACAGTGGAGCGGAAACTATTTACATCAGCACCCAAAATTCAGTCAAAGTGACTCCAAAGTGACTGTGGGCCTGACACAGGATAGTAGGGCGCTGGAAAAATTCCTTGACAAGTGGAATAGAGAAACTGAGACAGATAGCTGAGCACAGTGGCCAAGCCATTTTAAGGCAGGGGCAGATGGTCACCATGCAGGGGGAGAAACTGGGGAAATAAGGACCTCACCACCCAGGGCAACTTTTCCTTCTTGGATGTAACACTTAGCGCCCAGGGCAACTTTTCCTTCCTGGATAAACATTTAGGCCTCAGTCATATTTCAGCTCCTGGCCCAGAAAAGCAGCAAAACCAGGTAGGCAACACCAGAACCAAAATGCAATGACTCAAGACCCCCTGCCCTGTCACTGACCAATCAGAGGAGACCATGACCTGGAAGGGCACACCCACAGAATTGATGAATACCCTACTGAAATCCTCCCCTGAGACCTGCCCTAAGGCCTGCCAGAGATAAAAAGTCTGGTGGTCCTTGCATGCTCTCCCTCTGGAGAGTAGCCCATGCCACTCCCTTTTTCTTCCCCTGCTTCTTTCTTCACAGGCACGCATTTCCTAAACTCTAAGATAATGGGCATCTGGCAGCCTGTCCCAAGCTGTACCCCTGATGTCATCCCCAAAGCCCCCCTTTTATCTGACTTCCTAGTGAGCTAAAGCAGCCCAGCCTGGGCTCTCCTGTTGCTTCTTTTATACTAAGTCCTTCTTGTTTCACTGTCCCAAACTTTAATAAAAGCATCCTCATAGTCACCTGAATTGGTGTTGTGAAACCTTTCCTACACAAAGTCAAAAACCCACACACTACAGCGGGCCTGAGGCAGACCCGCTCACGGCCAGACGCCCTCTGGTAACAGTCCCTGGCATTTCATCTTATTTGCTAAACTGAGTCACATCACAGGAACTTAGCTCTCTACCAACTAATGAATTCAATTAACACCAATACCATTTATCTTAAAACACACTGTCTAAGCTTCCTAAAAGAAAATGGATAAACCTTGCACAAATACTAATTACCACCACCAACAGAGAAGGTTTGCCAAAAGCTTTACTAGGCCCTAGCTGGTAGCACAGTGGATAAGGCGCCGGCCTGCAAACCCAAAAGGTCGCAGGTTCAATTTCCCAGCCAGGGCACATAACCAGTTTGCAAACCAGGTCTCCAGTCAGGTCTGTGGCTGGAGGCAGGTGAAACGCAACCGTACATTGATGTCTCTCTCCCTCTCTGCCTCTCTCCCTTCCCTTCTTTCTAAAAATAATGAAATAAAATCTTAAAAAAAAAAAAAAGCTTTATTAATTTGTTTGTTTGTTTGTTTGTTTGCATAGAAAACAATTATCAGCCCTGGCTGGTGTGGCTCAATGGACTGAGTACTGGCCTGCTAGCCAAAGGGTCACTGGTTCAATTCCCAGTCAGGGTACATGCCTGCGTTGTGGGCCAGGTCCCCAGTTGGAGATGTATGAGAGGCAACCACACATTGATGCCTCTCTCCCTTTCTTTCTCCCTCCCTTCCCCTCTCTCTAGAAATAAATAAATGAAATCTTTAAAAATTTAAATTTAATTTAAAATAATTTTAAAAAGAAAGAAAACAATTATCAGAAAAATGTAATTCCCAATCCTCAAACTATCTCAACTGCAAAATTTATTAGAACAGAATAAAGCCTTAGATGGCAAATAGGAGACAAGGGCATGTCAAAAAATCAACTTCTCAAAACAATGGGGAAAGTTATAATCATGCAAGTGTTGAGCTAGATGATTAGCAATCTGAGAGGAAATAAACAAGCCAAAATCAATCTAAGTATTAAAGGCTGCATGTAGGTGTACATGAACACATGCAAGAGAACAGGGCATGTATATTTCAGGCCTATATTAATCTCTGCTTTTGAAGCAAGAGGGGAAAAAGAAACCAAAGTAAAAAAAAAAAAAAAAAAATCAATATAAAACATAAAGTCCTAAAAAGCCCATACAATTAAAAGTAACATTAAATAAAGAAGGAAACACAAATGTTATTTGCAGCTGCAGCAATTATAACAAAGGGTAAATATCTACAATATAAAAAATTCAGACTTAAAACAAAATGCTCCAGTTTTAGAAAAATGACAAAGAGAATGGACATTATTATACTGAAATGAAAGGACAATATAATTAACACAGAAAAATGTGTAACATCAGTAGAAATGAAACTTCAAAGACAATCCAGATGTTATTTTCCACCTTTTAATTCAACGAACTAATCACCAGGATGGCTGGTAAGCCCATGGTGAGGCTGGTAGGTTCATACCTTGATGGCAGCAGAGTAAACTATTACTGCCTTTTGGTAAGCAATTCAGTTATATACATTCAAACCCTACTCTCCCCGCAAATGGTCAATCCTCTGATCCCATAACTGCATGACTAAGAATTTGCCTCAAGAAAATAGACCAAAAGAAGAAAAAGAATATACATTAAGTATGAATCTGCACATCTAGTTTGCAATTATGAAACAATTTGTAAGCATGCGGTTAAAGGCCAAAATGGTAACAGGAAAGCATGAAAGTTGTTGCAGGGTGTGGTGAATTTACAAGTGATTTTCTTAAAAGCTTCCATGTCACATTTACCATTACCACCTTTGTATTATCCATGTAAACTGAGGCCATTGCTGCTGGGGGCAGGGGCAAATGCCTGCCTGAAGGCTGCTGCCCCCTGTGGTGACTTCAGCAACAACAGTAAACAGGACCTGTCTACTTTGGTATTTCATTAACCCTTAAGATTCCTTTCTCCTATTCTTCCTGTCTTTTTAATTTCAAAAGTAGTACACACTCAATCGTAAAATATTTAAAGAACAGAAGTATGAAAAGTGCACTGGCAATGAGAAAGCATCAAACAATCGATTTCAAACTTTTTACCATGACCCACAATAAGAAACACATTTATCAAGATATGCACACATACTTGCATATTCAACAAAAATTAGTTTCATGAAACAATTCCCCTTATTCCATGGCATGCATTCTACACTTGCTGTTGTTTTCTTTTCAAAAAAAAAAAAAAAAAAAATATTCCTGCACATAAACTAAAAGTCAACTATTGTAAAAGCTGTGCTGAAAAACAGCAGATCTCTGCTGCAGGCCAGCCCCTCCCCTTTCCCAGGAACACTTTCAACTTTTTGCTCATCCTGATGTAGTTTTAAAAAAAAAAAAAAGAAAGAAAATCACAGGCCCAGCATGGTGTCACTTGTGCTAGAAGCCCCTCACACCAACCCTAGAGTTGATACCAGATTCAACTGCAGTTTGTACTTCTCCCAGAAACATAATCTTAATGAACCAGTTTTGAATTTTCTGATCAAGCACCAGTCAGGTAATCTGTCACATGGGCCCTCTCCATACCCCCACATTGAAAACAGAGGCAATCTGCATGATAAAATAACCCCTTCTTGTCCCCCTCAAAGAAGAGATTTCCAGGCCCCAAAAATAATTGTTTCTTTTGTTAGCAGCTCCCCTATCTCAGCCTTCTTCAGATAAAAACCTTCCATCTAATACAATGACTGAGAACCCTTCTAGTTGCTAAATGATATGCTGCTTGATTCACGAATTGCTTAAAGCCAATTAGATCTTCAAATTTACTCCACTGAATTTTTGTTCTAATGATGTTTACACCCTAAATATCTCTTGGAAATTTCTGTATATAAAATGCTTGTTTTATTAGCCCTGGTTTTTCAGTTTTAGTTATTACCTATCCACTTCCTACCCTGGAAGACAAGGCTGCAACAACTCTCTTTACACCCGTACAAACCATCTCTCCTTCCAGACCACCGCCTCACACTTCCCTCCCAATTATAGTTAACTCCAGTTATATAGTTAAACTACAGCTTTGGCTAGAGTAATTTTCAGAGTTTTCACCATTATGACAATTTGAGTCATCAGAGTGGGCAAGCCATATAGACCATGATTACTTCTCCTGTACAACTGTTTGCTCTCTGAATTTATCAATATTCAACCACAAATTCAATGCCAGCTGTCCAAATCTCCTTTCAATAAGTCCACTCACATTAGATGTTCTATTTCTATTTCTTCCAGAAGAAATCTCTCCTGAAGCCTTCTGAGCTGCTTCTCTCTGGCCAGGTGCACAGAATTCCCTTCACCTTGTTTGGGATATAGCCTATGAGAGATCCGATCTTTGCCCACCTTTGTGGAGAAATCCTGAAGTGCAAAAGGCAAGTTTTTCAGGCCCTGTATATCTGAATATAGCTTTATTCTACCTACCTACAGTTTGGCTGTGTAAAGAATTCCAGGTTGAAAACCAGTTACACTGACAATGATGGAGCCATCACTACTCTACTAGCACCTTCTATATTCCAGTACATTAAGAAGCCCCAAAGCACTCAGAATCCTGATTTCTCTATCTGACCTGTTATCACTCTCTGTAAATGTGTAGGCTTATCCCTTTCTCCCCAGCATACTAAAAAGTCTGAATCCTGGTCTGGGTCCATCTTCACCCACTTGGCTAAATATCTGATAAGCCCTTCTGCTATGGAAATCAACATCCTTCTCTTCCAGCAAATAATTTTTCCTGATGATTTTCCTACTTGCACTTTTTCTCTGTTCTCTTTCTGCAACTCTTCCTATTAATGGATAGGAGAACTCTGGCTGACCCTTTAATTTTCTTACCTCTTCAACTCTATTATCCATTTCTTCACTTTCTTCATGTTCTAGAAGACTCCATCTTTTTTTTTTGGACATACTGTTTTAATTCAAATACCATTTCGATCACTCGTGATCCAAGAACACTCAAATAGTAAACCAAAAAGAAACAGGTTCAAGACTAGTCTTCAAACATCATAGCCAGTGATGCCATGTTTGCCTATGATCTCACTGGCATGAACCCATAGCCACACCTCAGAGGCCACCAAATCATTCAGCAGAGAATTGTGAACTGTTTGAAGCTACCAGTTTAAGCACTAGTAACTAATTTTTTGCAGGCTCTGAATAGCCACAGGGATCTCAGCAGGGCTGGAAAGAACCAGCTCACCCTTGGCATAGTGTTAAAATGTGGCCAAGGGAGGCTTCAGCTTCTTGAAGTAAAGTCAGAGCAGAGCTGATAAGTGCAGGTGCTTCTCCATGAGATCGGACAAACCCGGCCACGGTTCTAAGGTCAACTCTTTCACTTTTACCTTCTAATAATTCTGTTAACATTTTTACTCTAAACTTATTTTCTAAACTTTTAACACTTTCATGTTGTCTTAACTTTTGTAGTTCTTATTTCATTGATACAATATTTCACTTATTTTTCTGAGAAAATGATTAATTTTTTCAAAAATCTCTCAAAATAGTTCTTTAACAAATTTTTTAAGTTATTAATTTATAGAGAGAAAAAAATGGGGAGAAAGAAACATCAATTTGTTGTTCCACTTATTTATAATCTTTGGTTGATTCTTGTAAATGCCCTGACTCAAGACTGAACCCAGAACCTTGGTGAATCAGAAAGACTCTCTAACCAATTGAATTGCCTCACCAGAGCTGAATATTTCTTTTACATTGCTTGGGGGGTGGGGATGTTGTTCCTGTTTCTTTTGCTTCCTTTCTTATTAGGCACTTTTCTCATGTTAGTACTCTTTGTAATCCTCATAATTAAGTAATTCTCATGACTAAGAGTGAGTATCTAAAAACTAACTGGAAGTGCTGAGTCCCTGGGCAGGTGAGTTCTGTGTAGGGTGACCCAGCTAGGCCATCTGCTAGGAAATCCCCATTGAGCATCTTCAGTTCTTTCCTCTTGGGCCAGGTCAGGTTACCCAGATGAAATACCTTTTCTCTCCTGTCTGGAAGGCAAGGGGCTGACTGTCAGTTTCCAGAAGTCATAGGAAGGGAGAAGGCTGGGGAATAAAGATGGTCTTCATATATTCTCAAAGAATACCTCATGTTTCCGGGCCCTTGGTTTTTCCTTCTGCAGAATAAAGCTCCCCTGTCCAAGCTAAAGTGGAGAGGCAGTCACGAAGAATCACCAAGGAAAGGGCTCTAGGTATCTAACCACATTGACTGCTTTCAAACAATTCTCACATTTAGCCACCTCTGAAGTTCCTCCCCCTCAACTCCCCTCTATAGAGTAATAATGTGGTGACACCAACATCTACATTTTAAACTAGGTCATTCATCCGTCTATTCCTGGTTTACAATGTTTTCTTGCTGTTGTCTCCTTCCCCCTTCTACCTATCCTTGTAAATTGATTCATTTCAAAAAAACCCTTTAACTTAACTTTTGTAAGGTTTTAGAAAAGTAAAATTAGAGGTATCTGCTCAATCATCATTTTTACCCAGATCTCTAGGATGTCTTCAAAATACTTTTAGTGCCATCTTTTTATTGAGCAAAGGGAGAAAAACAGGCAGTGCAAAAAAGACGGCAGATGTAATTAATGTGACTAATCAATTGATCTTAAAATAGGAAAATTATCTGAATTGGTCCAATGTAATTACATAAGCCTTTAAAAGCAGAGCTTTCTCCCAGTTGAGCAGCGGTCAGATTCCAAGCATGAAAAGGTTGTGATGCACTGCTGCGGGAGGTGAGATAGAGGAGTCAGTGCAAGGACCAGGCCAAGAGTTCAGAAGTTAAGGGGAGCCTGGCTGACAGCAGGAAAACAGGGCCTCCATACAATAGCAGCAAGAAACTGGATTCTGACAACAACCTAAATGAGCTTGGAAGTGGGATTCTTCCCCAGAGATTCCAGAAAGAAATGCAGCCCTGCCAATACCTTGATTTGGGCCATGTGAGACTCTAAGCAGAGAACTCTCAGTTGAACAACGCTGTACCTGGACAACTCCTTAATCCAGATCCCAACCTACAACCTAAGTTATTCTCCCCTCATTCTCCATAGTCAGTCATTCACCAAGATTCAACCTTTCACCGGGTCTTTGAGGCTTCAGTACTGACACCTGACTTGGTCACTTGCTTCCTACTCCCAGGGAAGAGCAGGCACATTCCCAAGGGAGCTGGACATCCGACAGTACCTCCAAGTAGCATACCTTAGGCCCTAGCCATTTCTACCATCTAAGAAAGGGGTCCTCTGAACCCACTGGATGCTGGAAAACTCACAGGCCAAAAAAATAAGTGGGCCCAAGGGGAGAAATTTAGGAGAAGACGGGTGAATAAGCAAGGGGAATGAAAAGGCGAGATGGTCACACAAGCATGTAAGCACAGGCTGCCTCATTGCCCATGGGAATCTCACACACAGGACAGAAGCTGTGCCTCAGCCCCAGGGCACTGGCACCCTCTGAGAGGGAAAGAGGAGCTCAGATCCAAGAGCTCCCCACCCAGCTCTCTGACTCACCCTCAGTCAGAAGTGTCTATGTCCTACTGTAACCCACACCCCTTAGGACCCAACTCCCTCTACCCAGGGTCTGCCAGCTACACTGGAAACTGAACACAGTGACAGCAACCACTCGCAGGGGTCCAGAAGTTTGACCCTTCACTGCAAGAAGACACTACACAAAGCCACACAGGCATGGGAAAAGGGAGGTTCCTAGAGTTGAGATCCTCAGGCCCTTGAATGATGCCTGGGATGACCTCCTGGGGAGCCCAGGACAGCACAGGCCGCCAGCTCTGAGCTTCACCAGGCATTGGGGCTCTCCAACAGGACAGGGGGTTCTAAGTGCTTGGCTTCCTGTATGAAACTCTGAATGTAGCAAACATAGCATTATGAGTTTCCACCACCAAAAACCCACAACCCCAAACCTGCTATGTTTAAAGGAGCACTGAAGGGCCTCCTTGTTAAAGTGGCAGGGAGACATCTGTCCATCTCAGTGCTGTAATCAGGAAAGCAGCTCAGGGAGGGAGGCATGTGGGTCAGAGGAGGGAAGGAGGGCGGCAAATACTTAGCAGAAGAAATGCTGAGCCTGGAATGGAGGTCACTTAATCCAGTGACTTTTAAATGTACTATTTTTACTACTTTTTAAGCTACCAGAGCCTTTGTTCAAAAAAGTAGCTCTGACCCAAAAACGCAGCATGGAGGCAGGCAGAGAAGGTCATTTGTCAATTCAGGTGGCTGGGGAGAAAGGGGAGGCTCTGTGAGGTGCACACTTGAAAAAGATGGGCCTGGTAGGGCTGATCCCAAATTCCACAGTACATCAGAATCACTGTAGGAGCTTTTTCCAAATGCACATGGAGACTTCAGTGGGGCTGTGACAGACCTGAAAATTCACATTTTTAAGAGCTGTCCTTCATAGCAGTTCAGTTTGAAGGGACCTCCACTGGCCAGATCTGGAGCTTCAAAATAAACAATAATAGTAATGAATTTTCACTGTGAATAAAACAAGAATCAATGAATCCATTCTAATATGCAAATAAATGGGCATATAAACAAGTAGGAGAGAGAGGAAAGTTC
Source organism: Noctilio leporinus (assembly GCA_004026585.1). Lineage (NCBI taxonomy): Eukaryota > Metazoa > Chordata > Mammalia > Chiroptera > Noctilionidae > Noctilio > Noctilio leporinus. The sequence goes on from PVIW01003576.1 coordinate 75,676, forward strand.
TTTATGGCAGAACGCCAAATAATAAATGCAAAATAAATGCATCACCATTCAGCAATCACGACAAATAACTAATTCTGTTAAGAATCATCAATGGGTTCTATCTTAGTCTGTTCTGGCTGCTGTAACAAAATATCACAAACTGGGTGGCTTATAAATAACGGGAGCCCTGACCAGATGGCTCAGCTGGTTGGAGCATCATCCCACACACCAGAAAGTTGTGGGTCTGATTCCTGGTCAGGGCACATACCTATCCCTGGTCGGGGCATGTATGGGAGGCAACCAATCGCTATTTCTCTCACATCACATTGCCTCTGTCTCTGTCTCTATCTCTCCCCTCCCCATTCTTCTCTAAAATCAGTAAAAACATATCCCTGGATTAAAAATAATAATAGGGACCCTGGCTGGTAGCACAATGGATAAGGCACCGGCCCACGAACCTAAAGATCACTGGTTCAATTCCCCAGCCAGGACAACATAACCAGGTTGCAAGCCAGGTCTCCAGCCAGGTCCTAGCTGAAGGCAGGTGAAAGGCAACTATACATTGATGTTTCTCTTCCTCTCTGCCTCTCTCCCTTCCTCTCTCCCTTCCTCTCTCTGGGAATAATAAATAAAATCTTTAAAAATAATAATAATAATAATAATAGAACAGAAATTTATTTTTCATAATTCTAGAGGCTGGAAAGTCCAAACTCAAGGCGCCAGCATGGTCAGGTGAGGGCCTTCTTCCAGGTTCAAAGTGAACAGGTTCTTCCTGTTCACTGTGTCCTTACATGGTAGAGGAGCAAGAGAGATCTTCGGGCACTAATCTTATTCATAATGGCTCAATTCTCCTGACCTAAGTACCTCCCAGAGGCTCCGGCTCCTAATACCATCAGATTGGTCATTAGGATTTCAATACTACATGAATGGGGAGAGGGGGCACACAAACATTCAGACCATAAACTAGCTGATGAAAGTTTGATAAACAGCCCGTGTACACTGTCTCGGTCTCTCCCCATTGGACACTTACAAAAAGGACAATAGTAACTCAGCAGCGGAAAAAGCCTGCAGACATTACCTTAACCAAGTGATCACTGTTGTCATCGCCCGCAAAGAATTAAGCCGGCATCAGTCCCTCCTGCCATGATGCACCAAGAAGGATATGCATTTCTTGGTGCATCTGACAAAATCATAACCTGCATAATATGGAAGGATCAAAGAAACCCAAATTAAGGATGTTTCTACAAAATAACTGACCTCAAAGTCAAAATGTAGTCTGAGGGTATTTTCCTTCAAAGGGAGGTGGGAATAAAACATTCAGACAACAAACAAGGAAGGCTCTGGCCCAAACACACTTCTTGAGAATGACTCATCAAGCAGCTCATTCAACTGCACCAGCCTTATCAGGGCGGTACCTTCTCACCCAAGTGAGGCAGGGCCTCACACCAACAGCTGCTGCCCCCAACTTCTCAAAAATTGGGGTGAAAGGAGGCCTGGCACTTTCCTGGCACAGCTCCACAGCTGTGTTCGTCTGCTGTTGAAGGGGAAGCTGCCAGCTCAGAGGAAGATGAAGAGCCCTGTGCCCCGACACCACAGCAGGCCTACTTCTGAAAACTTAGTCCATGTGAAATGTCAATACCCAGAAGTCAGCTGCGTGCAAGATGTGGAGACTGTGGCCTAGTTTATAGTGGCATCTCCAACATGGACAAGAACCCAGGAGGCCATTGTGTGACCTTCCAACCTCAGGAGGACTAGACTGGGCCACTCATCCACTCTGAAATTCTCAGCTTAAGACCTGAGGGCCAAGGGCTCCCTAGATTGGCCAGACTGAAGACAACCTGCACAGCAATCCATCAGCACACAAACTCACCCTGCTAGTCAGTCCTTCAGGGTGAAAAAGCTTTTGTTGCAGGAAATAAACCCCCCAGGACTTGTTTTCCGCAGGTTCAAGCACCAGTTTACAAGGTACCTAGCACAAGGTGTGGAGATCAAGAAGTTGGAATAAAACCCATGCCTGACTCAGACAGAATTCTCTCTATTAACTAGGGAGTGAGGTAGGTGCTGGAGGCAGGACTGGGCGCCGGAAGGAAGGGGGAGGTGGGAAGTTGGCCAGGAAATGCAGGAAATGCTGCATGGAACAAATGGTTTAAAGATGTACTAGATGAACACCCTGCATGAAGACAGACACTCACTAGTTTGTGGGGAGTGACTGAGCCCTGAGATGGAGACGCCCCACTGCAACCCAACATGACATGACGGCAGCCAACAAGATTTTCCAATCCGGGTTAGGAACAGAACCCCACTAGGTCCCCAGGTTTGTAGGTGGTACAGACACAACCAGCATGGCTGCCCTTAAGAGGGCCAACACAGCTGGGGGTGGGAGCCACCCCCAAACACCACAGATGTTCTGAGTGATGAGTAAGCCCGCTCTTGGGGAAAAATAAAACCAACAACTGAGTCTTCAAGCAGCTATTAAGGGAGTTGCTCCAGTATGGTGCAAGGTTTGACCTGCATGTATAATGTAAATTAGAAATCTCTTTATAGGAGTTGTCCTACCCTCACCGCCCTCTCCCCCAACAAAATAAACTATGTAAGAGAATTTAGAATTATACGCCTTTACTCCTTTTCTTCTATTTTTCCATACTTGAAAAGCATAAACATTATGGCTCTAAGATGGTAAAAATCTTTGTATCCAAAATTGCAGTCTGCTGCAATATACCGTATTTGAAGGCAACCTACTTCACTCCAAGGTCAGCATTGGGAGCACCCCCTCATCCAGCCCAGGACAGGGAGCTCTCCAGCCAAGGGCAGAGCCTGGCCCCCTCTGAGCAATGCAAACAGCCTGGGGAGCAAGATTCACAGAACTAACAAAACTAACTTCCAAAACAAGCTATGAAAACTGAAGCCTGCTGGAGAAAAATAAATAAAACAAAGTGCACTGAAAATGTCAAGAGAAAAGAAATAAGGTGAAGAGAGGAAGAGATTTTTTTTAATGCAAATCAATGTGGAAACCACTGAAAAAGTCTGAACAGAATCTAGAAAGAGTTAGCTGAAAACTAGCAGTTAAGTCCCCCAGTGTCCCAGAAGGCCAGTGGCGGGGGACAGCAGCTGAGCGGGTTGCCTAGGGTAGCCCACCAGCACTCTCACTCCAGGTCTGGAGGCACAAGTTCTTCCCCACAAGCTCCCACCCACCTCCACCAAAATTCAGGGGGTGGGCACTCAATCCTAGAGAAATCCAGAGCAGCATCTCAAACTTTTCTTCACTACAAAAGTACTACAAAAAATAAACTTAATAGTCTCCCTTCTAGACTATTTCTTTGAACTTCAACATACACCAAAACATCTTTAATACAGAAAGCTTTGTGTTTCTACAAAAAGCAAGCAGCGTTTACAACCTGATTCTGATGCTATCATCCAGCTGGGATGGACTGGGCGGGGCGAGTGGCACCAGATGGCCAAGGGAGGCCCTGCATCACCCTTTCACAAAGGCAGGCTCCAATTACCACTAGGCTCCGTGCCCCACAGATGACCTTGCCAGCAGGCCGGGGAGATGCTTGCAGCTGCCAGCAAATGCAGCTTTCTCGTTTCTCGTCCACACAACCCTCTCTGAGGCACCCCCAATGCCCAGGGATACCTTGCCAGGCCCCGTTTAAAGTTGACCACTTGAAGGAAGGCGACAGGGTGAAGACTGCAAAACCACAACACAGACTAAAGAAAATGCTAGAGCAAAGGCAGAGCTGAACAAAGGCCTATGAGCCCAGGCTTCTCAAACTTGAAAGTACATGCAAATCACCTGAAAAACTTGTTAAAATGTATTCTGATTAAGCAGGTGTGGGGTGAGACACCCCCACCTCCAGATTCTACATCTCAACAAGCTCCCAGGTGGTGCCACGCTGCCCATGACAGGCAGACGCGTGGGCACCCATGGGCTGCGGTTTGAGCAGCGAGGACATGAGATGCCTGACAGAAAGCAACAACGCTAAGGAAAACCACATTAAGGCAAGTATCGGGAACAGCCCACCCATCTTTATCACGCATTCATTTAGAGATGCACTCAGCTTTCCTGGAGGAATGCTTTAATTTTCGAGTTTTTTCATTAATTTACTGCACCCCACTAGATTCTCACAGAACCTATTTTTATTCCCATTTCACAGCTGTGGAAGCTACTCTAACCAAATGATAAGGAAAGCTGGGTTCCCTGCCCCTTGGGTGTCTGTCTTCTCAGACCACAGGCCTCTCTTAACTCATGGCAGAAACGCACAACTCAGAGCAGTGACACAGAGGCTGATCCTGACCCAGCAGACAATTAGAGGAAAACCACAGGCCCAGGAGGCCCAGGGTGGACGCTGGGTGGCGAAAGGTAGATAAAGGGCCAGGCACCCACTGAAGGGACATCAGCAAAAGGATGGTTTTGCCTCCTGGAATCTTTAACAAAATTTAAACCCAGTCCCCACCCCCCAGAGGAGGAAAGGGGATATTTAAGTGCAGAGGGTATCTCGATCTTACTGTTTTTGTTTTTACTTTTAACATCCTGCCCTCACTTTGGCTGGATGTAAAATAAAGGGCTTACTTCCTCCCCCTCCACCCCCAATGCACCCAGCCCCATTCAATTTTACCAGAAAGGGAATGTGGTATTTCCAAGAAAAGAGTCAATGCCAAGGTCTGAGGCAAGACGATTTATCAGTGGGCTCTCGATGCCACACCCAGCCCCTGAGAATGGCCAGCGTGCACTAGGGTCGGGGTGGGTGGATTTCCATGGGAAACTACACTTTTGCACAAGTAATTAACGCTACCACCAACCCCTCAAGAACCAGAGGAGAGATGCCCTCTATTAATACCATGTGATGACATTTTCTCCCAAAAGATACCCCAACTTGGCAATAGGGGTTCAGGTTAATGACCAACCATTTTGTAGTCAGATTCATAGAACTGAGAGTTCCACAGCTAAAAAGTTTTCCAAGTTCACTTCAACAACCCCTCCATTTTCCGGAGACCTATACCTACTGAAACGAATTGCCAAGGTTGCCCAGTCCAGTGGCACAACCAGGACGGACTCAACCCCAGCCTCTTCCATATGCTTTTCCAGAATGCTTTGCTGACTCAACCATGAGCTTTCTCAGCCTCATCTGGGGCCAACTACCCTAAACACAGCATCTGTGTTTCAATGCATTTCACAGTGAACTTAGTTCTTTTTGTTGAGTCTTACAAAACGCTTTGCTGAAATAAGGACACTCCAAGGGGCCACTCTGTACAGGGCTAGAACTTACTTTCTAATTTGAGAGACTTGGCTAATAGAACTCAGATAAGAGTGCCAGGCTGATATCAAGATGAATGGGTTTCAAAAGGGTAAAATAAAAGACTAGACACCAAACAGCAGTGAAAGCTCTGAGTTCTCATACAAAACTTCTATATCAAAGGCAGGTGACTATTACAGACTGGCTGCAGGGTAGAAAGCAAGAACTGGGTTGGGGTGGGCACACCTCCAGAAAGGAATGCCCAGGAGTGCTCCTCAGCTACACCTTCAACCTCCCACTTGGGTGAAACTGGGCCCCCAGGAGGAAGTTCTTTGTGCCCATCAAAAACTAGGGGACAAGAGACATTCAGATGAAAAGGGGCAGAGTATGGTTCCTCTCTCCACTGAAGAAAATTTCCCACAACCATACAGTCAGCAAAATCATAAGCATGGTTTTCTCATCCACCCCTACCATGAAATGCTAAGAACTCTTCCTCCATAGACATCATGTAGAAGGACCAGGTGGGAGTGTGCCTGGGAGTGATTTTTTTTGCCAAAGACCAGGAGGCCACTGCTCCCACAGGTGCCTGCGTAGGTCCCCTTCTCCACCATAACTGACTCCACCCCACCCCCAATTCTCCCTCACACACCTTCAGTGGCCACAAACAAATGAGACCTCTCTCCGTCCCACTGTACATGTCACCCTCATTCTGCTCCAATAAAGGGACTAGACCCTCTCTAAACAAAGAGAAATCTCAGCACCATTGGGAAGATGGGGTTACAGCTGGGGGAGCTGAGGGTGCAGCCAGGGCACTGCAAGCCTTTGGCTCGGTGGGAAGATTCCTATCTTAAGGGCTTCCGCCGGTGCTAGGAGACGGACCGCTGCCTGCCGCCTGCCGCCTGCCGCCTGCCCAGACTGCCTGCCTGCAAGTCAAGAGACCAGAGATGGCAGAACAAAGGAATATGGCTGTGGCTCAGGCAGTGGGGGGAGGTGACAGACCAGCCTGCCAGCAAACAGGCTTTTCTGCAGATGAGTGCTCGAGTGAAACTGAACAGGGGATGCTGAGCTGAACACTGAGGTACAAAGGAAAGTGGGGGCCTGTGAGACTTACAACAACCCAGGCACACGCCTGGCCCCCACCCAAGGGTGCAGTTGGACCAGGATTGCACAGGCAGAACCCAGTCTCAGAGGCAGCTGCAGGTGTCTGAAAAGACAGGCACAGGGCACTCCCACCCCTTGCCCAGCAGCAGCAAACCCTTGAAGGGGGGGGGGGGGGAGGCACAGCATGGGAACTTGAGGAGAAAGGGGGATCCTGACAGAGGAACTCACCAAGGACAGGGCTCCTTCTAACATCCAGGGGTGGAGGGGGCCCTGGGAGAGGGGAGGGCCCAGGCTGGGCAGTTCACCCAGCATCAGAGAACACATGAGGGGCCCTGGAGTGGCTACGATCCATCCACCAAAGGACTTTGATTAAACATAATAGGTTCTTTGCGCCAGCAACAATAGCAACACTGCCCACCCCCTTCCTCTTCCCCTCCCCCCAAAACAGATCCACAATGGGAGGCAGCAGGAAACCAGGGCAGAGCCCATGAATAGCTCCACTGTCAGTTGCCAGACCCCACCTCCTCAGCCCCACAGGTCAGTCCTAGCTGCCACCCCACCACAATAGAAACTTCTGTGCTGCCAAGGCCCCAAGCCATACAACAGAGCTGTGAGCACGGGATGCTCTGGGCTTCTCACAGGGCAGCATGTAACAGCAATGGTGGGAGAGACAGACCAGGGGCACAGGTCTCAAGCCCAGCAGGTCAGGGTCCAGTGGGCCACCTTTCTGTTGCAGGGACGGAGCAGGGGCTTGGTAATCCGACAGCCAGCCATGAAACCTCCCAGGTTCTTGTCCTGGCATGAGGCAGCCAGAGCCACACAGGAAATGGTAATGGTCCTATCTCACAAGGATGTGGAAACAGCCAGGGAGCTCCTGGGACTCCCAGGAGGATTCCAGCAGATGGCTCCCACATATACCCTCCCTCACATGCCTCCTCCCTCCCAGGAAGGAAAACTCATCTGCCCTCTCCCCCTGCTTCTGCTCTGAAAAGAACCTGCCTTCTCAAAACAGAAAATCCATCTACAATTTACACCAGGTGACTTCCACCCAGGCTTTTAAAGTCACAGGGTGGCAACCAGGCCCAAAGCAGCCCAAAGCAGCACGGAGCTGGCAAGAGATGGAGGAATCCCAGAGCCATGGAAGATCTAGGGAATCTGACCCTCACACCAACCCCTGAAACTGATGAAGAATTTCCTCTTCTAAAAGCTGAATCCCAGGTCCAGCTTGCTTCTTAGCCAAGACTCCACCTTCAAGCCCTGCCCAACTCCTACATGGGGATGGATCTTAAGTCACTCCAGGGCCCCTCATGTGTTCTCTGATGCTAGGTGAACTGCCCAGCCTGGGCCCTCCCCTCTCCCAGGGACCCCTCCACCCCTGGATGTTAGGAGGGGCCCTGTCCTTGGGGGGTACCTCTGTCAGGATCCCCCTTCCCTCCTCTCAAGTCCCCAAACTGTGCCTGGAGCACTCTCCCCCCTTCCCAAGGATTTGCCACAGCTGGGCAAGGAGTGGGAGTGCCCTGTGCCTGTCTTTTCAGACCCATGTATTTAGAAGCCTCTGCCATCCCCAACCCTGACTGGCTCTGATGCCTCTTCACCCTTTTATATCACAGTTTTGGGTGCACAGCCTCATGGCCCACAGGGCACAGCCAAGGGCTGCAAACAGCAGGTGCTTTGGAGACTGGCTGACCGGGCTGAAACAAAGACAGATTGCAGTGGAAACCAGCATCTCAGCACCCCACTGTAGTCCCTCCAGCTCCAAGCTCCAACCGCAGAAATACAAGATCCCTCCAAAAAAAAAAACTCAGGATCTCTCATTCTCCCTTTTGGAATCAAAACAGTGTGTGTCTTCCTGTTAAGCAACCAATTGCTGGAATCCACAGCTAGCCATCTCTGCTACAGAGCCAAGAGCACGTGCAAGGTGTTCCTGCAGTGGGGACACACAGATGGAACACTGGGAGCAGCCTCAGTGTCCACCAATAAGGGGCTGATAAAGGGAATCCTAGCTTACTGTACAGAGCAATAACATGCCACGTGCAAAAGAATGGCCTAAATGTGTGTGCTGAGATGAAGCAATCCCAAGGTAAACTTTAGAGTAAAAATCAGCAAGTGCAGAACAGCATAATTAGCATACAAGCAAGGGAATAAACAAGACAGACGTAGAGAGATGCTTGACTAGGCACCCAACACCTGGTGACAGAGACCTCAGGGGAACAGAACAGAAGGGGTGAGGGATGGAAATATTTGCTTTAACTGTATATCTTTATGTGTTTTTGCATCATGCACACTTTTTTTAATTAAAAAGTTAAACCGAAATTGACATTTTAAATCCCTACACTTTTACCTGTAGCTCTCTGCAGGCAGTGTCTGGTATCTCTCTAGAACAGGGAGCAGTGGGAGAGGAGGGAAAGGAAGTACCAGCCTCCATAATAAAAGACTTACCAACTCTTTATTATGGAGAGAGCTAGCTAGCTCCCAGCTCATAACTGCTCCCCAAGTCCCCAAATAGCAAGTTTCCTAGGAAGACCAAGAGCAGATTCTGACAAAAGCAGAAAGGAAACCTGAAGGGGGGGGGGGGGGCACCATCTGTAGCCAGATCTGCAGGGGGACAGTAGGGTTCTCAGGTTCAGGTAAGGGGTGGGGAGGGTTGGAACTGAACTGCATGCAACCCAGGCCTCCGCAGGAACACTCCCCAGGGCCCTCCTAGCCATCAGGGAGGCTCAAGGTCCTAATGTTATGAGCCCATCCAAGTTTAGCAGCTGAACAGGTTTCTAGGCCTGGCCCAACTCCAAGGGCAGGGTAAAAACAGTTTCTCCAAAATCCCAGCTCAAAACCCCAATCCCTTAACCACTAACTCCATGTCCCTTTCAGGAAATGGAAACTGCAAAGTGCACTTGTGAGATGGATTTGTATATTTATTCCTTTAAAGGGATGCATATATGTTGTTGAAAGCTTCCTTTAACTGACACATCAATAAATACTCTGCACTAGAAGCACTGATCTATTTCCTCCAAGTGATTTTTCCTCTAAGGAATAATATAATAACCATCCCAGCCTCTCTCCTGCTTCTCTGGGGTATGACACATGCCTATTAGAACCAGGACTGGCCTGACCACTTGGGTGAGACCATTTAGGGGGCAGGGAGTGAGAATGGAGCTCTTTCTACCTAGCGGAACTCCCCTGCCCCACCTCCAGGTTACCAAAGCAGACATTAAGACCTCTTAATAAACTCAAGCTCAGACTGCCTAGGCCACAGAGAAAGAAGACTGGGAAGGAGAAAGGTGTATGTTTGGCTCACTTATTCCATAAGATGCTTTCTGATGACTGTTCAATGTTCAATAGACAACCCCCAAAATTAAGAAGCAAAGATGAGACTTCACAACAAGCAGAATCGCACTGGCACATGGAGCCCTCATACCTCAGCTGCTGGGAACAAGTCCCGCCTGCCTCACAAGACAGGTTCACTCCAGTGCAAAGCCCTCAGCAGCTCTTACACAGAATCCCACAACCCTTCGGTAGACCAACACCAGTTCCTTCCAACTATCTTCCTGGCTGAGTGGGCAAGGCTCCACACCCAGGTAGACACTGATCCTCAACACACCAAATCTACAACACCCCAGGTGGCACCTGCCCCACCACCTCATCTGTCTTCCCACAGAGAAAGCTGTAGGACCTGACAACCCCAGCCCAATACCTGGGGGCATGCCACTCCCTCTTCCTTGCTCCCTTGGGAAGGATACCCCCCACTACCATCAACTCTTTTATTGACACCCACTCTCAAAATTTATCAGTGTTTATACCTTTACTTGAATTTCACAGGAAGCAGCTAGGACAACAGCAGAAAATGACTGTAGCAGGAAGGATGGCCTCACAAAGCTAGTTCCTGTTACTGCTATCATTCCCCTGCAGGAGTGGAAGCCAGCGAAGCCTTTGGGAAATGGGGAAGGCCCCCACACAGGGCCAACAGGTTTTCTTCACACACCCTTCTTCTCACAACAGCAGGTAGCCTGGATCCTAAAATGCTGGCTGTTGAGACAAGAGCAGGAGACACACCAAATAGGGTCAACTGCAGGTCTGGCCAAGTAGAGAACATAGGCAGAGAGAGAACCAGGAGCCTCAGGCATTGAGAAGGAGGAACAAGGCTGGCTGGTGCAGGAATGGAAGGTCTCGGAGGGGAAAGGAGGGAGGGTGCAGACAGAGGGCCCTGCAGTGAACAGTCCAGGAAGGGGAAGGAGATCCCCCACAGCACCTCCCTCTCAGCCTAGCTCAGACAAGTAAGACAATGAGTCCCTAGGGGTGGGAGAGGGAGAGATCCATAAAGTTGTCAGGCAGGTTTGCCCAGAAAAGGGAGAGCAGAAAACACAAGGTACAGACGCCAAGGAAAGATGGTCAGGCAGGGAGTGTTGTCCAAAGTCAAGTGCCTGTGGTCTAGCACCCAACAGATCAGACAACGGAAGCCACCCGGCACTGGTGGGCCACAGGGAACCATGGCCCCAGATCCACACTAATTCCTAGGTGCAGAAGGGCAGTCTAGCCACCAGAGGAAGCAGCCAGCAAATGCAAAACAGGACAGGGTTTCTAGAAATAAGAGAGCGATGCCCACAAGAAGGGACACCACTCTGAGGGACAAGCATGAGCAGCGAGGAGCCAGGCCGGGGCAAGAACCATAGCTGAAGACAGGCGCGGCTAGCCTCCGGACACTGACAGTTGCTTCTTGATCAAACTCTAGTCAGGCTCCTCTGAATCCTCTGCTCGACAAGGCCTGACCTTAGGTGTCCCTGTCTTTGTAGAATCCAGTTCTTAGCAAGAATCCTGCTAAGTCAGTTTAGCCTGGATACCCCACCCTCCTTCTGGTCACCCTCCTTATCTGACCAAATTTCTCATCCTCCTAATGGAATACCCCTCAGGTAATAATACCTGATTACCTAGCCTGCCTATTAGGTTGAATAGGCAATTAGCAAAGAATTACCCTCTCAGAAATTTCTATCTACGGACCCCCTGTCCGTCTGCTCCTTGGCTATAAATTCCCACTTTTCCTTATTATATTTGGGGTTGAGCGCAATCTCTCTCCCCAGTGCAAACCCCCCCTGTAGTAGTTCTTATCATGATAGTCCTGAATAGTCTGCCTTACTATTTTACCAAGTGTCAGAATAATTTTTGTTCTTTAATAATGCAGAGCTCTCACCCAAAGTCTAAGAATTACTTGGCCTGGGGCTGGGGCCAGTCTCCCCAACCAAGCCTCAGGGACAGACCCTGTCCTGAGGGTCTTGGCCAAGGGGTGAGAGGCTGAAACCAGAGAGCCAATCCACAGGCCAACCAGACATTAGGGAGGTCCCCTGGAGAGGAAATAGGGTCTCTTCATGGCAGTGGTCATTTGATGGACACCCAGAGCCTCTCCCTGAAACTGGTGGCAGCAGAAGGGAGGCACAGAAGGAACAGGGTCCTAGGCACAGCTAAGTGGGCACTCAAGGTTAAGGATGAAAACTTTCCTGCTGAAGAAGGTCACACCATGAACTGCACTGCTGTGGTGGGTGTACAAGGCCCAGCTGCCCCTCCCGGGAGGCCCGTATCTAAAGCAAGATGGCTGTGTTCCTTATTTGCACTTGCCACTTTCCAATAAGCCCGGGTTTCCTGAGGCAAGCTGGTGGGCTTCTGATATAGTAAGCCAAGACCCTGCCCTCCACCCTACCTGGCCCACCACTCAGACCCGGGGATACCGATGAAAGGGATTCAGGGAACACTCACTTATTTAATTCCAGCTGCTGTGAGGGCCCCTCTTCTGGGTGTTGGGACTAGAAATTCCTTAAAGTCTTTTTTTTAATGCTCTCTCGGCTCTGCAGAGTAGATTAGCACAGGCCCCTGCAGCTGGTACACATAGTCAGCTCCTCTCCCAGAGAGGAGGCTCACCAGATCTCTCCTCAGGTCCACTTCTGTCCTGCCCCTCCCCAAGCCTTGCCCAGCCTCAGTTCTCCCAAATTCCCAGCACACACAGAGTTTGAAGTAGCACCAAGAACTCATCTCTTACTCAGGATCCCAGGGGCCACTTTAGGTCTGACGGCTCTCAGCCACGCAGCACAGGCAGACACAGCCCAAGGAGGGGTGAGTCAGTCCCTCCAGCTATCTAGCTGATGGACACCAGGGGTCTCCCTGGCAGCTCAGAGATGGAGGCAGAACAGACCTCAAGAAGTAAAGAGTTTTAACTCTAGCCTGCCCAGACCCACTTAAACTCAGATTACCAGGCCAACTGCCTCTAAGAGAAAACCCACACACAGTACTGCCCATCCTGGCCCAGCACGCCAAACCCAGCAGGCCCAAGAGTAGAGGAAGTGGGGTTCCCAGAATCAGCCACTGGTGAGCACTTCACTGAGAGCCTTTAGCAACAGAGCAGCAGCCCCAGAGCTTAAGGCCTAGCTTAGACTCCAGCTTCTGCTTCTTAAACCTGAAGTGTGTAATTCTGCTTCACAGTAACCCCATGAGAGGCAGAAAGGGCACTCTTCTGCCTTTACATGTGAGAAAAGCATGTCCAAGAGAAAAACTAAATAAAAACTAAAGACTTAGCTAGCTCACTCAGCTAAAAAGTAGATACTGCTCAAAAGCTGCCTTACCACTATCCACTTTACAAGCTGAAGACTGTTATTCGCCTTCACCGGTAATTGGCTGAGGCACTGATCGCTTCCCACTGGCCAGGCTCTGTGCTGTTGCAGCACAGCCACACTTGCCCTATCTGAAACAAAAATAAACACACTGCTAAGGGTGCAAATGGCCAGGCAGACATAATGAATACCCCATGTAGTTCAGTCAGGGAGGACACTACTATGGGGGAAGCGAAGACAAACCAGCAATGCTGGTTTTCGCCTACACCAAAGATTCTCAAAGCATTGCTCTACGTAGTCCCCTGGGGACTCTGATGACCAACCAAGCATGGGACCTCTGCTGTAAATCACTATCACCTCTCCCTCTTTTCCAGGTGGCAAAACAGAGGTCCAGAGAAAGGAGGAAATATAACTAAGGATAGTGAATTAGCCACCATGCAGAAGAACCTGAGGTCTCATCATCTCTACCGATGTTTCCTGACCCTGCTGGATGTCACCAGAGACTAAGCAGGTGATAAAGCATAAAAACAAAGACCATAGCATGACCAGCTCTTTAATACCCTGCTAGGGTGACCCGAGTGAAAAATGCAACTAACAGAGGGATCTACCCCCTTCCACAAGCCAGAGAACCAGCCTAGCCCCACACGCAACCTGTTCTCCATGTGATTCCATCCTTTGGTAACCTTACCGCCTCTCTCTGCCCCTAGGCCTGCAAGCTCAGCCCTAGAGTCATGGAGGTAGAAGGGCAAAGCCAGTAAGGACACTTCTACATGCTCCTGCTTTTAGGAAAGGTGACTCCCCTACTGGGCACATATAGGCCGTGTACACAGAAATACAATGCTTGTGGTGCCAGGGCATGAGGGGAGCAGGAGCCTACTACCCTTCCCATGGGCATTAATGTCACTCTTTAAAGAAGAAACAGGGTTTATCATCTCAGTTCCCAGCCCCAGGCTGTGTGTGATAAGAATCCCCGGCCTGGCACTCACTGGCAGTCCTTGGGCCCATGGATGAAGGAAGGAAGAAAGGAAAGAAGGAAGGGGCAAAAGAAGATCCAAGAGACTCAAGTAACTTGCCCAGAGTCCAGGGGCAAGGTGCCTCTGCACACCACCTTTCACTTCCCTGACGTACATCCTTGTCTATCATACTGCTGCCATTCAAATGTGGCACCTTACTCCTCCTTGACCTAAATAAGGTTCTTTGATTAATTCATGGTCAATGTACTTAGTGACACAGAAACAGATGATAATCGGGCCTTGGGAAGAAGTCACAGTGGAAGGCACAGTGATTGGCAGATGGCAGGCATTCCTGCTGCTTACCACGTTTCCAATCCCCTTCCCCACCCCACTTTGTAGGTAGGTATGTGACTGCTTTGGCCACGAAGACACCATTTCTAGCTGGAAGCTTCAAGAGTTGGAGTGAGATTCATCGTGCTCTCCGTAGTGACCAGGAAAGTTTCAATGAATCCACATGGGTTCCAGAGTGAGAACAACATAAAGGAGATATGCCATAGGTGTGGTGTGAGTAAGAAATAACTGTTGCCTTAAGCTTCTGGAATTTGGGGATTGATACCACAGCAAACCCTGATCTATCTAGAAGGGACAATGACTCACTCCCAATCTTCTGTGCAAGACACTTCGGGTCTTCCCTTTCCCCACCCTTATGGAGCTAAGACCCCATCATCAGACAGTCAGCAGGGGCTCAAGGGCACCTGCACTAAAGGACTTACTAGTCTCACTGTGGACCAGGTGTATTCAGTGTATTAACCAACTTTAATCACTTCTGAGAAGAAAGCATTATCTAAATCAGAAATGAGGAACCTTGTTTCTCTCCCTCTCTCCCTACCCCTCTCTCTGAAAAATAATAAAATCTTTAAAAAATAAAAAAAGAAATGAGGAACCCTGGTTCACACTGAGACATTAAGCAAGTTACTCTGTGACCTCTCCAGGCCAGTTTCCTCATCTGTAAAATGAAACATTCACATTATCTACCATACTCGGTTGTTTCAAGGATTAAGTGAGTTTCTGGGGTTGTGCTTGGTATGAGTCTCAAGAAATATTTAGTAAGTGCCAATAAATGCACCATTACTACACACTACACCTTCCACATAATTGTGGTAAACTTGTCCATAATCTGCACAAGATTTTAAGCCCAGCAAAGATTTTCCTGGACTAGAACAACAGCACTTTGTAGGTATTGCCAAACTGAATTCTACCTCAACTGAAGTTAAACAAGCAAAAAGTGACATCTCTGAGAGCCAGGTGGCCTAGAGTTAGGCCTCTGGAAATGTTTCCAGAACCCAGCGCTTCTGGAACTACCAGGCCTCCATGGGAACTTCACTACCACCACAAACATACACAGTGGAAGCCCCTCTCCCCAACGAACAGCATCTTTGTCCTCCCACTCCCAAACATGGCAAGATGCACCTCACCTGTCCTGAGGGGTCAGCCCAGCCATCCAGCTGGTCAAGGGGGAACTTCCTTGGGCAACAGCCCTTCAGTCCCCTCCTCTCATCTCATCTCCGTTCTTCCTAGAGGCAGCCACAAAGCTCCAGAAGCACCAATGGGCTTGAACTCCTCTTTGCCTGAATGCTGCTGCGAAGCTGCACTCAAGCTCAGACCAACCAACACTGCGAGCACCAACAACATGTCTAAGGTGGACTCTGAGACCACACAGAGCTTACAGCCAGGGCATGGTGAGCTGGAACAGTGCTTGCCACAGCACCAGGCAATCTGGCACTCCAGCGCCTCAATCATGCTTTGTTAAATGAATCAAAGATCACATTTGGTGACCCAGCAGCAGGGTTCAGAGTTGTGGGGATGAAGAGATCAAGAAATTCTCCAGCTGAAGGCGGAGTGCAACAAAGGATGAAGCAGTAAGAGGGAAACCCCCTCTGGTAACCTGGGCTTCCAAGTTCCAAGGCCTGTCTCCCAGACATTATGTATTGTCCGGATGGGACAAAGCTTGGTGAGAGCTGACAGAAAAGCTAGAAGGACATATGGGTCCAAGGCAGATTAATGTGGGCTTCATTCAGAGGGGGGCAGGGTCCAGGAGGATCCCTGGAAGGAAGGGTGCCTCAGCCTTCCAAGGGATTGGCTGAATGTACAGGGAATGTCAGGGTGCTGATGGGTGCTCTAATCACCTGGGCCCCAGGTTTCTCTTCACAAATAGGGAAGGGTGGCCCAAGCACTCAGCAGGCACTAACTTCCCCTACTTTGAGGTCCAGCAGTAGGGGGAAGGCTACTTTTGAGGGTTTGGCAGGCAGCTTCACCCACTCTTACCAACCCAAGCGCAACCCTCATCTCTGACGAGAGCACAGGGGGCTAGAAAGACCACAGGAGAGAGTGCACCTGCAGAGGTTCCATGCAGTGCTCTGCATTCACAGAACAGAATGACTTGATGGCAGCAGACACCAGAGCCAGGGACAACCAGCCATCCGGGCAGACGACTGTCCCCCCACCCCCGCGCCGCCACACACACAGCATGGACCGATTCTAGCCAGACACCAACTTCAATTCCCTGAGATCCATGTTCCAGCGGTCCCAGGGCTGAAGTCCCTACATATACACACACTTTCTACCTACCGGTACCCCCCATAAGGAGCAGCGGCCCGGGAGGAGCCAACTCAGTGGCCACAACCTAACTCGACCGAAGCTCCAGTTAGGTCCCAAGCACAATCCCAGACCAACACGGAAAAGCTGGGTCACCACCTACCCAAACTCGGGCGGTTCAAACCTATGCGAGGCAGCGTGGGGCGCACCTCCAGGGTGGGCGACTTGTGGCACACCCGCGGCGGGGCGGGGGGAAGGGAGAGGGCAGCACTCCCTTGTCCACGCCACCCTCCAGCCCTGGCCCTCGCTTCGCGTGGCCGAGTGTCCGTGACGGAGCCGAAAGGAGTGTCCAGCCCAGGGCACGCAACTGGGGACAGGGGGCAGAGCCCCGAACCGCGGCGGGCCGGCCCCTCCTCCCGAGAGCTCTCACGCCCGCCGGGGCCCGCGGACAGGACGCGGAAAGGGCGAGGGCGACAGAACCCCTATTGCCAAGCCGGGTGGCCCACTGTGGCTCTCACTCCGCCCGGCGCCAGAGTTCGGCTCCGCGGGGCTCGGGCCAAGGCCTCCAGCCCCTCGCGGGCGATCCGGGCGATCCAGGCAAACAAAGCCAGCACCGCCCGCAGGGCCGCCCCCTGGGCAAAGACCAGGGAGTCTGAAGGGCCGAGCTCGGACTTGGGGAGCCGTCGTTGTTCCCGGCGGGCATTAGGCGCGGGGGGGTCAGCCTCGAACAATGACGGGGGCAGGGCCCGCCGCTCCAGCTGGGGCTCGGCGCTCTACTCACCCGGGGGTAGCGGTGGCGGCGGCGGCAGCGGCGGCACGGCCCGGATCTGCCAAGGAAGTTAGAACAAGTTCAGCAGCGCAGGGCGGGAGGGCGCGACTCCGGCCGTCCGAGAGACGGGGGCGGGGCGCGGGGGGCGGGGCGCGGGCGGGCCCAGGAGCTCGGGGTGTGCAGGGCGGCGCCGGGAAGGGGCGCCCCTTTCTCTGCCGCCACCCGGCGCCGCGCCCCCGGCCCCGCCCCTTCGCGCCCCGCGCCCGCCCCCCTCCGGCTCGCCCCGCCCCAGGCCCGCGCGGCCGCCGAGGCGGGTGGGGCCAGTCCCGGCCCCGCCCCTTTATGCCGCTTGGGGCGGTGCCAGCGGCGGGGGGCGGCCCGGGTCCACCCCATCCCAAGGTGGCGCGGCGGAGGCGGAGCCCCGGCCAAGCTCAGCTTTCCTGGCGACCGTGAGCGCTCCGCCTAGGTGAGCTACGAGGTTGAGGTGCCATCCCCTTCTCTGCTCTGGCCTGGCCTTAGCCTGGGAGAAGCGTGATTTGTAGGAGCCAAGGCCAGGCCACATCGCAAGAAATAAGGGAGTGACCGTTAGAGGTGGGCGCGGAACTAGAAAAGTGTCATTGAAAATTGGTGGTGTTCCTGCCGGGCCTGGAAGGCTAGGGATGGGAGGCAGGCTTTAAAATAGGGCAGTAAATTAACTTTATGTTGTTTTTTTATTTTTGCAACCTGGACAGTAAAGACTCGCCGTGTTTGGCCTTGGTGCTAATAACACCTATCTTTCTTTGGATCGCCTGCTGAGATTTGTTCCTCACCTTCAGCCTGAGGTGATGACTGGAAGGATTCTTGAGGCAGGAGGGAGAACTGAAGGAACTGTCTGAGGTGGAGGAATAGTCACACTGCTATCTGGGTTCTGGTGTTTAAAAAAGGTTGATCTCTGCAGTCTCAGCCCACTTGTCTGTAAAATGAGGCAGGCACAGGACCGCTACTGAGTCTTAAATCATTCAGAGGGAGGAGGAGGAGGTGGTTTACCAAGGGGCAACAGAAAATACAGATCTTTTAAAACGGGGCTAAAAGACTGGTTGCATCACATTATAGTGCAAGCAACCATCAGGTTAAGCCAATGTAAAGTGGAGATCTTCAAAAGGAAACTATTCAGTCCATTCCCAGCTTTTTATGAAGGGGCCTGCAGCCTGTCTGTGACACTGCAGGCAGTTCAGGGACCACCTTGCAGAACCTATCCATTCAACTCACTTTGGCAGATGGTGAGTGCTAGATTGAGAGCCTGATCTGTGCCAGGCCTGTTTTAATGCTTGCAGGATACAGCAACGAACAAGACAGCTGATGCCTTTTGCTCCATAAAGCAGCAAGAGAAAGGCAGTTACCTACAAAGGAGTTCCCATAAGACTATCACCTGATTTCTAAAACGAAACTTTGCAAGCAAGAAGGGCCTGGCAAAAAGTATGCCAAGTGATGAAAAGCAAGGGCCTACAACCAAGATTATCCAGCAAAGCTATCATTAAAATTGAAGGGCAGATAAAGTGTTTCTCTGACAAGATAGGTAAAGGAGTTCATCATCCCCAAGCCCTTATTGTGTGAAATGTTATAGGGACATATTTAAGAAAAAGATCAAAACCATGAACCTTAACAAGGCAACAAATTCACAACTATCAACAAATGAATTAAAAAAAAAAAAAAAAACGAACAAAAAAAAAAAAAAGTCAGCAAACAACCAGAACAGGAACAGGACAGGATCATAAGTATGGGGACCATTTGGAGGGCTATCAGCTGGGAGGGGGAAGGGGGAGAATGGAGGAAAGAGTGTAGGGATTAAGAGGCATAATTGGTAAGAACAAAACAGACAGGGGGCTGTTAAGAAAATATAAGAAATGGAGAAGCTAAAGAACTTACATGTACGACCCACGGACATGAACTAAGAGTGGGGAGGACTGCTAGAGGGAAGCAGGATACCAGGCAGAAGGGGACAAAGGGGGGGGGGGGATTAGGACAACTGTAATAGCATAATCAATAAAATATACTTTAAAAACATGAAAAAGCTTATTGTATGGGGAAAAGACATAATTGAAAATTGAAGTTAATTGCTGAGATGAAAACAAGGAGCTGGGAAAGAGAATAAGAGCTACTTTGATGGCACTGCCAGAGAAAGTTTCTTTGAAGAGGTGATACTGGATTTGAATTCAAAGAAAAGGAAATAGCCTTGGAAAAGCCAACAGACATTGCATGTCAGGAACAGTATGTGCTGCGGCCCTGAAAAAGGTAAGCTTTGGGTGTGTCAGGGAATCGAAAGAAAATCAGTGTGACTGGAATAGCCAGCCTAGGACAGAGAACCATGATGATGTGGGGAAGCATGCAGGGGCCAAGGTACAAGGGTACAAGGCTGTGTCAGGAAATGGAGGCTTTTCATTAAACAATCGAACAGTTTTATACAGAAGACTATGTACTGCTGTATGAAGAATAAATTGGGTGGGCAGCAGGCAAAAATAAGAAGAAGGAGCCCTGGCTGGTAGCACGGTGGATAAGGCGCCGGCCTGTGAACCCAAAGGTCACAGGTTCTATTCCCAGCCAGGGCAACATAACTAGGTTGCAAGCCAGGTTTCCAGTCAGGTCTATGGCTGGAGGCAGGTGAAAAGCAACCATACATTGATGAAAAAAGAAAAAGAAAAAGAAAAAAAAAAAGAAGAAGGAGACAGACTGTCGTGTCTGTCCCAGGCCAAAGATGATAGTGGTTTGCCTGGAGCCAGGTAGCTCAGATGGTTGGAGTGTCTCCCCCATGCATATTCAATCCCCAGTGAGGGCACATGCAAGGATCTACAAATGAATGCATATCTAAGTTCAGCAAGTCTCTCATTAATTAAATAATTTTTAAGAAGATGACGGTGGTTTGTACTGAAGTAGTGGCCACACTATAATGATTAGTTAGGAGATGCTAGTTTGGACATGGAATTGATAGAACACATTGACAGGGTGAGTGTGGGGGAGAAAATGGGAAAACCAAAGATAATTTTCAAGTTTCTGGCTAGAGTAAATGACTGGACAATGCCTCATTTATGAATGGGGTAGCCTGGAGGATAGACAACATCTCAGGGAGGAACACTAAGAATTCTGTTTTACCTCTTGAGTTTAAAGTGCCTGTCAGAGATCCAGTTCAATTGTCCAGTCACTGGAAACCCAGAAGAGGTGCCTGAGCTGGAGGTGAGGCTTGGGAGGCATCATCTTAAAAAACCACTGGATCTGAGATTTCTTAGGGTGAAGAGGTAGATAACAGAAGAGGAGAGGATTCAAGAGGGGCTCAGAGCAGGCAGACAACAGAGCCAGAGCAGGAAAGGACACTGAGTAAGAGAGGCTGGGGAGAGAGGAGGAGAACCAGAACAGAGTACTGTATCCCAGAGACTAAGAAAGGAAAATCTTTCCAGAAAGGAGTGGTCAGCTGTGTTAGATGCTACTTAGAGATCAGATAAGATGAGAATATCGAAGAATCCATTAACTTGCCATGTGAAAGTAATTGGTGAACATGATAAGGGCAATGTCCCTGGAGTGGAGGTGTGGAGGGCAGACCCTGGTAGAGCAGTCATATTTGACCTTGTCTAACAGGGAGCAGAGAGGGGTCTAGAAAGGGATGTGGAACCAGGAAGCTCTGGCAAAACTTGCTGAATTACCTTAATAGCCATTCTCTTCCTTTGCCTTCTGCATAGAATTTCAAATTCTAGCTAGCCACATGGTTTTCCACAATAAAAACATGTTTCTCAGATTCCTTTGCATCTAGGTATGGTCATATGACTCATTTATTTCCAGCCAACACAAGGTAAGTGGAGGTGCCCCATGTGCAACTTCTGGGAACTAGCTTTAAAGGGCATTATTGTGCTTTCTTCAACCATTGCTCTTTCCTGCTCATTGAAATATGTAAATATGTAGCTGGAGCTCAAGTGACCATATTAAACTTGAATAGAAACCATGTGTTTAAGATGTTAGTGGAACTAGTTAGACCAGTGGTTTCCAACCTTTTTGGCAGCAGTTTTTCCATACACGTGGGTAGGGGAGGTAGGGTGGACCAGAGGCAGAGCCCAGGTGAACTTCCCTTGTGGCCCAGTTCCTAAGAGGCCACAGACCAGTATTGATACTGGTCCATGGTCTGGGAGTTAGGGACCCCTGAGTTAAGACTATATCTAAATCCTAGTGTTTACGGAGCCTCCATGCATGTTCTGGACAACCTGCATCTTGACCGTATTTGAAAGAAAGAAAATTCTGTCCGGTAATCTGATTTTCTGATGCTTATAGCCATATCTAATTTTATTTTTGTAAGACTACAGAGAGTTTTGTTAAAATGTCAAAGTTACTAGAGCAGGTTTGAAGAGGATAGGAGAGAAGAGAAGTGGTGATTCTGAAGAAAGGGTGAGAGGAGATGAAATATGGTCAGTAATGGAGAGGACACTCGGGATAGAGAGCTACCTCTGCTGTTATTAAGGAGGGGAATGTGGAGGCAGAGAAGATGCTTCCAGTGAAGGTTGAAATAGGAAAGATGGTCATTCACACCTGATATTTTCTACTTACTCCTGGGTGTGAAGTAGGTCATGAACTTAGAACAAGGAGGAAAGGCAGAGGGGGGTTGGGGAGGGGGGTGATGTTTGTTAATCATAGACTAGGTAATGTGGAGGTCTTACCAGCCTGAGCAACTTTGGGAGACAGCTTCATTCTGGGCCAGTTGGCCACACTGCGGCAGTCATGACGAAGGGGAGAGAAATGCCCAGAAAGGCAGCATGGCCTCCATACCACCTCCAATCAGGCCTCACTTTACAGTCATTTATGACTCTTGCCTACCGTTTCCAACTGCCAAATTGATGTCCAAAGTTTAAAAATTTTAGTTTCAGGTAACCACTCATAAGCTTAGTAATCAATGTATATAAAAAGCTATTGTTTCAGGAACTGGAGGAATGACCCACCCACCTTGACTCCAGGAAACCATAAGCAGTTCCACCTTTGTGCCTCAGGAGGACTGCAAGCCATCAAGATGACATCTGAGCCATTGTACTCCAGCGTGAGATGACCACCACCCAGAACACAAAGACCATCACTCTGGACACAATGGAAAATGCTGCAGCTTTTATCCCATTAATTTTTTCCCTGAATTCTAAATTCCTTACCTACACCTTTCTTTTTCTTATGAAAAGGGCTCCTTTACAATGGAATTGAAGACAGTCTATTTGGGTGCAAACCTGCTGTCTTCTCAGACAGCTGACCATCTGAATCAAGCGCCCATAAAGATTCAATCCCTGTCTCTGCTTATTGGGTCTGGTAGGTGACAGGCAGCATGCACACCGGCTTTTCTGGTTTCAATATGGGATCCATTTAGCTTTTCGTGACCCATTTTACAGCACTTTGTAGGAGGAGGAATTCAGAGGGCATCAGGGACATTCAAAGCAGAGCAGGTCCATTTTATGTTCCTTTATTTAAAAAAATGAGAAAGAAGTAAGATATGGACAGCTCCAATTCAAAAGGGCTATATCGCAACCTGTGACTTAGTTTCCAGAATAGTTCCTAGAACTGTAATTGACAAGAATATAGCTGAATTGTAGTGCAGACTGCAAGCCTGAGGTGTGGATTAGGGGAACAAAAAACAGTACAGGGAGGAAGAAAAGAAAGAAACTGAGAGTTTCTCTCTTTTTCATGGACCTGGAGTTGGCTATAAATAAAAGTTTAAATGGAAGAACCTGGCCTTTATCTTCCTTTGACTTCCTCCTTACCCTTCTCTCTGAATGCAATCCCAGTCTTGTTCCAGCCCCAGTGCTGCTCTTACTCTTCCTGGGCTCCTCTTGGTGGCACCTCTGTGTTTACCCAGGCCACGGGTTGGGGATGGGGAGAAGGAGCTTGCAAGGGAGAGGGACTGGTGTTCACCCTCTCTTATTTCTCAGCATCTTGATCTTGAGCAAAATACTTTATATCTTTGAGCACTAATTGTCTTACCTATAAAGTCAAGATGATAGTAAAACCTACCTCACAAGCTTATGGCAAGAATCAAATGAAATGATGTTTATAAAACATCTTGCAAGCTGTAAGGAACTCCGTTATCTGGGATGTTAGGGCCAGACTACCAAGTGTTCTGGAAATACTTTCCTTTCTCAGTCTCTGGGATACAGTATTCTGCTGGTTCTCCTTTTTCCTCCCCAACCTCTCTTATTCTTTCCTGCTCTGGCTCCTTTGTCTGCCTGCTCTGAGTCCCTCTTGAAACCTCTCCTCTTCTGTTATCTACCTCCTCACCCTGGGTGATCTCAGATCCAATGGTTGGAAGTGAGAAAAATCTCACTTAAACTAATTTAGGCCCAAAGAAGGGAGATTACTGGAAGGATGATGCTCACCACACTCTCAGAATCAAAAGAACTTGAAACCAGGGTGACTCTGGAAACTGGGGGCTGATCCTGCAGGTTACCAAGACAAGACCCTCCTCCCTCTGTCTGGATGCCCCAGTTTGCCCCACATAGGAGATGTGACTGAATAACTCGACCCTCTCGTTGGTATGAACAAATCCCAAGAAAAAAACAATCCTGGTTATATGTCTTAGGCCTATGACCTGGGCTCTGGGAATCCAGTTCTGGTTTGAGCAATCCCCCATGGTAACTGCTGGTGTCAGGGACTGCCTAACCCCCAAATAAATCTGCTGCCCTCTCAGTAACTGCTGACACCAGTGAAAGTCTATGGCCTTCTAAGATATCTTAGCCGTCTGGCAAGGCCTATGTCCTTCAGAGATGTCTTGGTCTATTGGCAAGAATTTAGTAACTTCATTTTTGTAAGCCTCTCTTCTCAGAGCCAACACTCCCAAAGCCACCTACAGAGAGTCCTTTCAACTTCTTCCTCCCTTATTCCTTTAAAAAACCCCTGCATTTCTTTTGTTCACCCGCTGACACTGACACAGGCTTTTCTGCCTTCCTGGTCTGTTTGCTTTTGCAGCCAAATAAATCTTTTTAGACTGGTGGCCTGGTCTCCTGTTATTTCTCCTCTCACTCTCACCAGACCTAACACACCCACTTCTGGACCAATCACTGTGGTAAAGGAAAGATTCCATAGCTGGACCAGGTCCTGGGCACCTGCCCATTCCTGTGGCTAGTAGGGCAGCACCTATACCAAAGGAAAACACCTGGCTGTGTAGGATCAACATAATTCCTGGCAGAGCCCTATATATGTATGCCTGACACTCCTTAGGCCCTAAGCAGTCACTGAAAGGCTTTAAGCAAAATAGTAACATTATTCCATTTGTGCTCTAGGATCCCTAAAGCTGAGGCAAAGAGTGGACAGGTGGAGGAAACGAAATTGGAGTCAAGAAATGCTAGAAAGAAAACTGTTCCAGTGGTTCAGGAAGTTGATGGTGAAATGAAAAGAGATGAAGATTCACAAAACATTTAGGATGTAGAATTGATGGGTAACTAATTGGATTGGAAGATGAGAAATAAACAGACATCATAGTCTGGCTGCATAAATAGTAATGCTATTCACCTAGACAAAGAATCCAAGTGATTATGTGTGTGTGCGTGTGTGTGTATTTGGTGAGGGGTGATGACTTTGCACTCTCCATTTAAAGTGTCCCTGAATAGCAGAGGGAGGTTCAGTTTGCTGTTTGGAGTTCAGGAGAGACATATTAGCAGAAGCTATAAATTTGGGATTTGTGTTCAGCTCCTATAACAGAAACCTAGGTACATTGCCTTTGGCCAAATGGGTTTTCTTGCTGTTTTCTGCTATTGTTGGAAAACTCTGACATAACAAAAAGTCTAAAGGTAGGCAGAACAAGGCTGGTCAGCACTCTGCAATGCCATTCAGGCCCCCAGTCTGCCATCTGGGTTTGCTCTGGCAGTCCTTACTGGGCATCTTGCATCCTCAGGGCAACTTGCAGTAATTCAATAGCGACTCCAGCTCCAGCATCCCACCTGCATTCCAGGCAGGCAGAAGAACAAACAAAAAGGATGACGGAGCAGCACCTGTATCTAAAAACAAAACTTCCCAGATATCCCCACAGATTGCTTCTCATGCCCCATTGGTCAAGTCTGGTCGCATGGCAACCCTTAGCTCCAAGGGATGCTGGGAAAAGCAATTTAAAAAAAATTAGGTCTTTGAGCCTGTTTGGGAAAAAGAAGAGCGTAATGGGTATTGAGAAAGCAGTACGTGGATGATAATTAAAACCATGGGAGTAGAGGAGATTATTTTGGGACTGGAAACTAAGAAGGGAAAAGGACTTAGGCAGAATCCTGATAAATGCAAAATTGGAGAGGATTAGGAAAAGAAAGAGGAGAGGGACCAGGGAGACTGAAAAAGAGTGGTCATGAGGTAGAAGGAGAGCCAGAGGCCTTGTGTGTGTGTATCAGGTCCTGGAGCTTTGAGGGCTTTTGGACCAGTAGATTCTGATGGTGGGCAGGCCTCTGGTCTGGTAATAAACATGGACTTACGTGGAGCTTTCAGGAGATTTGACATGCTTTATTGCACGGGTGACAAAAACAAGGCTCTCGAGCCGAATTCGACCCTCCACATTGTTTTATCTGGCTCAGGACCTTCGGCCAGACACCTTGTTTCTACCCGGCTCACTTCACTGTTAAGGACTCATTGCATTTATACAGTCCCAAAATTACATTCGGTCCTTTTAAAGCAACTGCGAGGCTGATGTGGCTCCCAGTGAAAATGAGTTTGACACCCCTGCTTTATTGCAAGTGGCAGCAGGTTAACAACCAAAAGACCAGGCGGCTCACAGGGGGTGTTACATACATGGTTTATCCACCCTGTCCATCGGTGACATGCTAACTTACAGCAGGGTCCTCTTATGTACATATTGGAACAAAGGAGGTTGTATGTACATTAGAACAAAGAGACAGTATTCCCCAAGGCAACACCTGCGGGTTCAGGACCGCTATGTTGGTTGCCCCTGAGCTCAGTGTTCCAGGGCTCTGGGATAAGAATAGCTCCAAGGCTAGCTAGTTGGCAAACTCCAGCAAAAGGGCCAGCCATATACAGAGAGGAACGGGGGACCAGCTCACCCAACCTGACAGTGTGGAAGTCAAGGGAGACACATGTCTCAGGAAGGAAGGAGTGGCCCCAAGTTTCCAGTGCTGCAGGAAGGACCCACGAAACAAGGCTGAAGAATGGCTAATGGAGCTGGCAGCTCCCAGAAACTGTTTCATTGGAATTGTTTGATCAAAAGCCTTTTAACAGTGGATTGGAGAAAAATGAAGATAAGAGAGGTTGTTAGCTGGAAGATTGTTTGGTTTGAGCCTGGAAGAAGGGAGGAGTCCGGTGAACCAGTTCAAAGCCTTTATTGAAAGATGTTCAAGCAGATGGTCTGAGTCCAAGCAGACCACAGCAGCAAGGGAAGGGGTAGTGGAATCTTTAAGGACATGGAGCAGACCCCCAGGGGAGCTGAGTCATCGTTCTGGTCAGCTTCAGAGTCCAGGATGTAGGTGAAATAACAATGTCTCCTGGTTAGGGCTGGTTGCTGTGGGAACAGGAAGTCCAGGAGGATTGATGGCCCTTGCTCCTGGGAAATGCTCCAGGGGAGAGAAACCAGGTCTCAGCAGGATGCTGGCAGCTATGCCTCAGTTGCCCCTGACAATAGGGAACCTCGTGATCTGACACATGACTGGTGACGCAGATCCCTCTTTGTTTCAGCACAGGTGTTGGCTCAGGTTCTGAGAGCCTGAGGGCCACAGTTCTCAAGAGCACAGTGACCACTGTGTCCTGACATAGGGGGCAGGTTTGGGGGTGGGCAACATGGGGCCTCTGGCCCTAACAAAGATGATGAGGGTAACAGGCTGAAGAAGAGATTTATGTTTTTTGTTTGTTTGTTTGTTTGTTTTTAAAGAAGAGACTTGAATATATTTAAATGCTGAAGGGAAGTAGCAGTAGAAGATGAGAAATTGAAGAGTCTGGCAGAAAGAGAGGTGATGCTTGCTGGAGAAGGTGGGAAGGATTGTGGTTCAGAACAAGAGGACAGCCAAAGACTGGAGGGCAGATAGAGACAGAACAAAGGAGGAAAATCTCAGTGAGGATGCAAGTGTTTCTGAGTAAAGGATTCCATTTTATCTGGAAACAGGAGAAAGAGAGATGACAGCTGGAGGAGCTAGTGGGTGGGGACAAAGGAGAAGAGAGGGCAGACTGAAGGGCCCTCAATGACTGCAGAAGCTAGATGTGGTTGTATGAAGCTATGGTCAGAGAGATGTATCCACGGATAACAGAGATGGAATGATGGGGTCAATAGCCCTTGGGGTGAGGAAGTCAATACCTAGAGGTTAGCATGAAGATGGGTCACCTCATGAATGAATGGAGTACAGGCAATGACTATGAGCCAGGTGGCAACATCTTTGGTAGACCTTTCATTCTAAGCTCAGCTTTGCATTAATGTTGCTTTTCTTGAAAAAGAGGTCAGAGGGTCCTAGGGAAAGATTAACAGGAAAAAAAAAAAAAAAAAAGGTTTATGGTCTGTCACCCAAACTCTGCCCTCTTTGTCCCAGAAAAATCTATTTTAAAGAATCTACCAACTCCCAAGGGCCTCTTGTTCCCATTTGAATCTGCAGCCATGAGACTTCTGTCTTCAGACTGTGTACCCTGCAAGACAGTAAAGATCTGTGATAGAGCCCTGGCTGGTGGCACAGTGGATAAGGCACCAGTCTGCGAACCCAAAGGTTGCTCGTTCAATTTCCAGCCAGGGCCCATAACCAGGTTGCAAGCCAGGTCTCCAGCCAGGTCTGTAGCTGGAGGCAGGTGAAAGACAACCGTACATTGATGTCTCTCTCCCTCTCTGCCTCCCTCCCTTCCCCTCTCTTTAAAAATAATAAAATCTTAAAAAAAAAAAAAAGATCTGTGATAGGAGCACAAAGTATGAGTGCAAGATACAGTGGAACACCTTTTAATGTATTAACAGACGTTGGTTACAAGGAATCCCATCATCTCTCACCTCAGTTGTCCCATCTATAACCCTTGCATAAACCAACAATGGGAGAGAGGAGGTTGGACCTTCCAGCCCGGTCTGTGAGTCAACCATACTATAACTGCTCCAATGGGAGAAAGTGGTTTTGCCAAAGAAGGAAATCCTAGATGAGGCCAAAGAAGACCTCAGCAGATCAGAGAAGTTAAGAGCAAGGATCCTTGGGTCATACTGCTGGCTTCAACCCTCTTCTGCCCGCTGAAAGCTATGTCTACTCAGGGAGTTATGAGATACGCACAGATGTGAAAGTAACTTGATAGTACAAAAATTGTTTCTTCTGGAATAATCTCATGTGAAATGACCTTCATTAAGCTCTGAATTTGTAAAATGAATGTGACAAGGAGACTCAGAGGGAGTCACTCAGTCTATAAGTGGTAGAATTAGAACTAATAGCTTTATGTCTAGAGCTGAGTCTCCTATTGTCTCAATCTGCCACAAAAGGTTGTGTCCTGGGGAGTCATGAACACAGCAATTAGGGGATCAGCTAAGTTCCTGGGGCCTCTCTGGTCAGGCCCTGCCAGGAGAGACCCTAATAGGACCCCACTGGGACCCCACCCTCATCCCCACCCAGGAAGGAGGGAAAGAGGTAACTGAAGCAGAGCAAAGCACAGGTATGCCAGGGGCATCATTGGTGCCCTTGCCTGCCTCTCTCACAGCTCTGGGGGCTTTTAGCTGCTCCCACAGGGAAAACCTGGCTGTCTCTGGGGAAGCTTTGCTGTGCTGCTGCCACCACATTCACATACTGACACCTAGGGGGCAATTGGCTGAACTCAGTCTATTGAGTCACTGTGGCTCTGTGTGTGTGTGTGTGTGTGTGTGTGTGTGTGTGTGTGTGTCTGTGTGTGCTGCAGAGTTCTTCTCCAGTCCTGGAGCACTAATTCTCTTGGCTCTGCTCTGCCATTTACCCACTCAGGAAGGACCACGCAACTCCTTTCATTGTCAGTGAAAATTAGGCTCTTGCATGGGATCACAAGGAAAGCATTCCAAGGACCCATACATGGGGGATTGTGGTGTGGCAGTTTACTCATGTGGACATAGAAGCTGTCACCTGGGTTCCCAACGTCTCATCTCTGTCCATCACAACATGGAAGAAATCCACCCATGTCTTCAGTAAGACCAACACAAAAGCCAGGGTCCAGAGTTTTTTGCCTCATGTTAAAGCTTAGTCCCATTATGGCTATGAGTAGAGAACAAGCAAGCGCACGGGGTGGGTGTGTTACTGGGTGGACGAGAGAGAGAGAGACAGAGAGACAGAGAGACAGAGACAGAGAGCCCTTCTTTGTTCCCCTGGTATTATATTACTTCAGGTTTGGGATGAACCAGGTGTCTTTTCAAAAGGACCAATCAATTTACCAAATGTTCACAGACTTTAGATGGGTTCACACCCCCTGGTTAGACTGACAGGCCCCTGTGGTCCAGCACCTCCTTGTGCAGCTCCAATAGTCCAGTACCAGAGTAGGGGGCAGGGGTGTTAATCCCCTTGCTAGAACAACACTTCGATCCCCTGGGGTAAGAAGCTGTAGCTTCCTGACTAGTTCACAGGCTATGTTCCCCAGTTTATTAAACTCAACATCTAGTTCCCTTTGCTCCCCTTTTCTAATTAAATAACAACAGTGACACTCTGAATATCCTGACCTCCTTTGAGTATCCTGATTTCTCCTCCACATAAGTGTTGCTGCACTTTCCAGCAACTGCACTGTGGGGCAAAATAACCCCTAATTTTATTCGACCTTTTAAAATTATTCTGGCTTGATTATTAATCAGATTAACATAAGACATTACCAGGAGAAAATGTCCAAATTTTATTATGGACGTACACACAGGGGTGTCGTAAGACTATGAGATCCAACTGTGCATTGGGTAGTTAAGATTTATATGCCTTACTCTGGACAAAGAAGAAGGACGCAGGAGTATGAGATTTCACAAGGGAAGTAAGCAATTTACAGGCAGATAATAAAGAGCAAACCTGTGGTAAACAAATTCCTGCTGAACTGCCCAGAAACACCCAGAAACAATGGGACACAGAGGGGTTTCCAGCAAACAGGCTTTGCTAAGTTTCTCCATCTGCCACATTTTGTTTACATCAAGATGATAAATTTACACTGCCTTTCTTGAAGCAGGTTTTTCTGTCTGAATTCCTTCAGGCAGTTAAGGGGGTCAAAATTTCTTTCTAAGTCTTTAATTTCTTTCTTTTTTTCACAATAAATTTTTTTATCGATTATGATGTTACATTTTCTCAATTCCTTTTCCCTTTGCTCCCTTTCCAGCACCCTCCTCCCTCCAGCAATCCCAGCCCCCTTAGTTCATGCCCATGGGTCATATATGTGAGTTTTTGGCTTTACCTTTTTTGGTACTATTCTTAACATCTCCCTGTCTATTCTGCACCCACCAACAATGCTTCTTAATCCCTGCACCTTTCCCCCTTTCTTCCTCTTCCTCCTCCCAGCTGTCACCTCTCCAAATGTTCCTCATATCTTTGATTTTGTTCCCTCTCTCTTGTTGTCTGCTTAGTTTTTATTTTTATTTTTTAGATTCTGTTGGTGGTGGTTGTGAGTTTGTTGTCATTTTATCTTTTTTTAAGATTTTATTATTTTTAGAGATAAGGAAAGGAAGAGAGGCAGAGAGGGAGAGAGACATCCATGTATAGTTAGTTGCCTTTCACCTGCTGCCAGCCACGGACCTGACTGGAGACTTGGCTTGCAACCTGGTTATGTGCCCTGGCTGGGAATCGAACCAGCAACCTTTGGGTTCCCAGGCTGGCACCAATCCACTGAGCCATCAGCTAGGGCTCTGTTGTCATTTTAATGTCCATAATTTTTGATTTCCTTTTTCTTAAATCCTTTTAGCTTTTCATATAATAATGGCTTGGTTATGATGAACACCTTTAGCTTTACCTTGTCTGGAAAGCATTTTATCTGCTCTTTCATTCTAAATGATAGCTTTGCTGGATAGAGTAATCTTGGTTGTAGGTCCTTGCTCCTCGTCACTTTGAATATTTCTTGACAGTCCCTCCTTATCTGCAAAGTTTATTTTGAGAAATCAGCTGATAGTCCTATAGGAACACCTTTGTGGGTAACTCTTTTTTTCTGTTGCTGCTCTTTATTTTTAATCTTTAGCATTTTAATTAAGATGTGTCTTGGTGTGATCCTCCTTGGGTCTAGCTTGTTTGGGACTCTCTGTGGTTCCTGGCCTTGTATGTATTTTCTTTGCCAAATTAGGGAAGTTTTCTTTCATTATTTTTTCACCAAAGTTTTCAGTTTCTTGCTCTTCCTCTTCTCCTTCTGGCACATCTATGTTTCGGCTATTGGCATCTTTTAAGTTGTCCCAGAAGTTCCTATGCCTCTTCTCATTTCTTTCCATTCTTGTTTCCTCTTTCTGTACTGGTTGATTGTTTATTTCTTCCTTAGGCTCCAAATCATTGATTGAAACCCCAGTTGCCTTCCCTTCACCCATGGTTTCAAGTGGATTTTTCTTTGTTTCACATAGTCTAACCTTCATTTCTTCCTTTCTGTGTTTTTTGTATTTGAGTATATCTGTAAAGTCTCTGAGGATCTTAATCACTGGTGTTTTGAACTCTGCATCTGTTAGGTTGGTTATCTCTTTGTCACTCAGTTCTCCCACTGGCACCTTGATCTGCTCCCTCTTTTGGGCCATACTTCTCTGTCTCCTCAGCTTGACAGCTTTCTGTGTTTGCCTCTGTGTCTTAGGTAATTCTGTCACACTTGTTACATTGTAAGGGGTGGAGCCTTAGAAATTCTTCAGTGCAAGTTGACCTGTTTCACCACATTGTGGCGCTGCATGTCGGGGGACGGGTCGGAGAGGGACTAATGCCGCTTGCCTGTTGAGACTGGCAGTTTCTTCCTTTGCCCACCCCCCACTGGTTTTCGCAGTCAGAAGCAATATGGCTCCATTTCACCTCCCACCCCCTCGCTGGAACCCTAGGCTTCAGGGTCTGGCCCTGGGATTGATTCCCATGTTTAAATGTATGACTGCACTTTTTGTTGCAGCTTCAGCTCTGGTGCTCCCATTGCCACTCTTCTCCCCAGCTCTACCCCTCCTACCTATCTGGCTGAGCATTTCTTTACTTCTTTGTTTGTTCCATATAATTTGATTTTCTGAAATTTCTGCAGTGTTTTTATTTAGTTTTGAGGTAGATGTAAATTTCTTCTAGTAGTGAAGGAGATGCAGCATGTCTACCTGCACTTCCATCTTGGCCGGAAGTTCTACCCCTTTCTTTTTAAAAATATTTATTTTTTATTTTCATTCAAGAAGGGTGGGATGAAGAAAGAGGGGAAGGGAGAGAGAGAGAGGCAGAGAGACCAAGTTTGAGAAAAATATCTATCGATGTCCTCCTGCGTGTTCCCTGACTGGTGATTGAAGTTGCAGCCCAGGCATGTACCCTGACAGGGAACTGAACTGGTGACCTTTCTGTTACAGAACAATGCTCTAATCACCTGAGTCACACTGACCAGGGCTGAGTCTCTAATGTTTAACAAATAACCTTGCCTTATCCAAGGCTCACCAGAGCCCTTTTCCTCATTTCCAGAAAACTGAAGAATGATTCCAGCTCCAGGCCCCTGGTGGGGTCAGTTGAAGCCTGTCTTGAAATTGCCTTACAGTTCAATTTCTCCTCCCATCCTGTCCTGCTTTCCTCACTTTGTGTGCACGCATTTCTGGGGCAGTTTCCGTTCCCTGTGTTCTTGGCCTCCTCACATGCCAGCACTTCATCTTACAACATCTTTAGCTGCTCCTGTTGCCTGTGTGAGGACATGCAAAGGAGTAGAAAACTACCCAGCCTAGCTCCTCATGAGGCTATTCAGGACAGCAAACATGGAGCTGTCCCCACATCACTGGTCCCCCAGAGCATCATTTATTCTCGACACTGTTGTGTCACTTTGTTTCTACTGCTCCAGCTGTTTCTGGCCAGCTAATCTCCAGCTTCTCCTCAGGGAGCCTGCCTGGCCTCCTCTCCGAGTCATTGGCTTTTCCCTGCTTCTCTCTGAGAAGCACCTTCAAGTGCCCTAGGAGCGAGTTGCATGTTACTCTGGTCAGCTGTCACCATCCACATCCCTTCTTGGGCAGAACCTCTTGGCCAGGTATCTGGCCAGGCCATGAGATCCTGATTTAGACAGACTCCAGAGCCTACCCTGGTCCAGTTGCTGTGCCCAGGCTGGATGATTTGTGGTTCAGAGATCTGGGGAGGGGCCTGGATGGCAGGTGTAGCACAGCGTGCACTCTGACTTCCCCAGGAGAGGGCAGTGATGTATGGCTCATGGGTACATAATGCTTATCTCTCCTGTTTCCGGAGCTGCTGACTGGGAATTATAAAGAGACAAATTGAGATCCACATATTAGCATTTGTAACTGATTTTACTATGAGTATGCAGACCTGGTTTTGTGATGATTATATTCATATCTGCCCATTTTTAAAGGCGTTTGAAACATTTATGAGACTGAATCATTAGAGTTAGGAAGAGTATAACTTAATATTCAAATGTTCAGGGAAATCCACTTGATTAAAGTTATAAAATTTCAATGTATTAATTATAGAAATAGTATGTGAATATTTAGGAATATGTTAACTATTTCAATTTTCCTATATTGCACATTAGGCAAGATGGAAAATTGGATACTTTTCTCTGTGGGCAGAGCCCCTGGACACTAACAAACTGCTGTGAAGAGCCCCCTGGGGTACCTGAGGTCCATCCAGGGAGCAGAACTTGTGCTGTCTGTGCCCCAGGGAGTGAGAGGGGGCCTGTCCTGTGCTCTGCCCCGAAGCCCAGCTGGGGCCAGTGAGAGGGGCTGGCCCTGTGCACTAGGGTGACAGGTTCCCTGCTGGCTGCCCACTCAGCCCTCAACCCACGCAGGCCTAATGTTTGCCCTGAGGTTTTCTTGAGTTAAGAAGGCTGGGAAAGAGGTGAGAGCCAAGTAGGGGTAGCAAAAGCCTCTGCCTGGTAGAAGCTTCAAAGGTTTCCTACTTCAAAGGGCAGGCAGCACCGCCCACCTAGGAGCAGGCTGGATCTCAAACCTAGTTCCCCCAACCCCTCCTCTCCAGGGGTCTGGTGCCCTTCTCTCTCTGTGGATGAGTAGTGTGGGGCAAGAGATGGGCAGCGGAAATGGCCTTTTCTACCTGTAAGCCTGCCTAGCACAGTCAATACTAGCACAAGGAAGGTCTGGTGCCAACTGAGTCCACTGGCCCAGGAAGAGTAACTCTTTCAGATGCTTATCTGAGTTTGGATTTCTCTCCAGGCCTCTGTCCTGGAGGGCCCAGAGGGCTTCCCCAGCTCCTTCTACACTTTGATGTGGCCTGAATTTCATACCACATCTATAACTCTTCCTGTGGGCATGATGGTGAGGGCACAAAAAGGTTCTGGTTAGCCCTGGCTGGTGGCATAATGGATAAGGTGCTGGCCAGCAAACCCAAAGGTCACTGGTTCAATTCCCAGCCAGGACACATAACCAGGTTGCAAGCCAAGTCTCCAGCCAGGTCCGTAGCTGGAGGCAGGTAAAAGACAACCATACATTGATGTCTCTCTCCCTCTCTGTCTCTTTCCCTTCCCCTCTCTCTAAAGATAATAAATTAAAAATCTTAAAAAAAAAAAAAAAAAAGGTTCTGGTTAGTAAACCAGCTATGATATTTACAAAGCACATAAGGTGGTGCTATTTTTATTACTTTTTTAAATGTTTAATTAGCTAATATACTTACATGTAACATATTACACAATTCAAAAGGGCACAAAAAGGAACATTTTCCTTTTACTTATGTCCCCAGATGCCAGTACCCTATTCCTAGAGGCAAACACTGTTACTAATTTTTCATGTATTTTTCCTATCGATATGTTATGAAAGACAATGCTGGTTGAATCCTCAAATTCCTTTTGTTTTCTTTTTCTTTTAAAGATTTTATTTATTATTTCCAGGAAGAGAGGATGAGAGAGAGGCAGAGAGGGAGAGAGGGAAAGAAACATCAATGTATGGTTGCCTTTCACCTGCCTCCAGCCACAGACCTGGCTGGAGACCTGGCTGGAGACCTGGCTTGCAACCTGGTTATGTGCCTTGGCTGGGGAATCGAACCAGCAACCTTTGGGTTCTCAGGCCAGCGCCTTATCCACCATGCTATCAGCCAGGGCAGTGCTTTCTTTTTCTTTAATGACAGAATCACCAAAGGTTAGCTGAGTACAAAATAATCCATAAGAAAGACTACATTTTCCTAGCCAACCTTACTGTCAAGTTGAGCCCTGAATCTTGCTCAATGGGATGTAAAGAAAATTGATGTGTGCTTCTTTCAGGTTATACCATAAGGGAGAAAGTATGCTTAGCACTTGACAAAATTCAATATCCTTTAATGATCAGAACTCTCAACAAATTAGGTTTAGAAGTACTGCTCTTCAACATAACAAAGGGCATATGTGACAAGCCCACAGCTGATAAATACCATACTCGATAGTGTGAAGTTAAAAGTGTTTCTTCTAAGATTAGGAACAAGACAAGGATGCCCTCTCTCTCCATGCCAGTCAATATAAATTCTAGCCAGATCAATTAAATAAGAAAAAGAAATAAAAGAAATCCACATCAGAAAGGAAAAAATAAAATGACCTCTTTTTGCAGATGACGTGATATAGAAAATTGTAATGACTCCACAAAAAAACTTCTAGAACTAATAAATGAATTCAGTAAAGTTGTAGGATGCAAAATCAAGATACAGAAATGAGTTGCATTTTTATACACTAGCAAAAAACTATCTGAGAGAGAAATGAAGAAAGTAACCCCATAAACCAACCAAGCTAATGGACATCTCCATCCAACAACAGCAGAATACACGTTCTTCTCAACTGCACATGAAACATTCGTTAGTATAAATCATATGTTAGGCAATCAAATAAGCCTTAAATGTTTAAAAGCTTGAAATCATACAAAGTGTGTTCTCTGACCACAATGGAATGAATCATTAATAGAAAGAAATCTGAGGAATTCACAATTATGTAAATATTAAACAGCATACTCCTAAATAACCCAAAGGTCAAAGAAAAAATCACAAGGGAAATTAGAAAATATTTTGAGAATAATGAAACTGCAAATGTAGCATACCAAAATTTATGCAACCAACAATGCTTAGGTGGAAATTTATAGCTGTAAACACCTATATTAAAAAAAAGAAGAATCTCAAGTCAGCAACCTAAATTGCATCCTAAGATACCAGAGAAAGAAGATCAAACTAAACCCAACACAACAGAAGGAAGAAAATAATAAAGATTAATGCCAAAACAAATGAAATAGAAAGTAAAACTATATATAGAGAGAGAGAAAAGAAATTAACAAAATCAAAAGTTGATTCTTTGAAAAGATCAACAAAATTAATAAATCTTTAGCTAGACTGGCAAGGGATACTCAAATTATTAAAATCATGAAGAGAAAAGGAGTCATTATTATCAACTTTTCAAAAATAAAAAGAATTATAACAGAAAACAAAAGTAGTCCCATTTACAACGCATCAAAAACAAAAAAATATTTAGGGATAAATTTGACCAAGGAGGTAAAAAACCTGTACATTGAAAACTATAACACACTGGTGGAGGAAATGAAGGAGACACAAATAAATAAATGGAAAGATGCTTCATGCTCTTGGGTGGAAAGAATTAATATTATGAAAATGTCCATACTACCTAAAGCAATTAACAGATTCAGTGCAATTCTTACCTAATTTCCAATGGCATTTTTCACAGATATAGAAAAAAATTATTGTAAAATTTGTACAGAGTCACAAGGACTCTAAATAATCAAAGTTATCCTAAGAAAGAAGGGCAGAGGTAGAGGCATCACATTTCCTGATCTCAAGCTCCATTACAAAGCTATAGGAATCAAAATAATATGTTATTGGCATAAAAACAGGTACATAGAGTGGAACAGAATAGAGAGAAGATGACATAATTTTCTGTGTAGGTTCTTAAATATTCTAGATCAAGTTGAGGAAATTCCCTCTATTCCTGTTTACTCAAGATTTTTATTATCAATGGGTTTTGGATTTTGTTAAATATTTTTTCAACAACTATTGATATAATCTTGTGACCTGCTTGTCTTGATCTTGTTGATGTGATAAGTTACATAAATTGATTTTTGAATATCAAACCAGCCTTATGTACCAGGGATAAATTCCACTTAGTTGTGGTGTATACATTTTTATACATTGTTGGATTTGATTTATTAATTTTTTTAAGTTTATTTTTATTTGTTGATTTTAGATTATAGGGGTGTCAAATTCATTTTCACTGGGGGCCACATTAACCTTACAGTTGCCTTCAAAGGGCCAAATGTAATTTTACGACTGTATAGATGTAACTACTCCTTAACAGTTAAGCAAGCCAGGTAAAAACAAGGTGCCGGGCTGAAGGTGCCAGGCCAGATAAAATAAGGTGGAGGACTGGATTGAGCCCTTGGGCCTTGTGTTTGCCACCTGTGTTTTAGAAAGAGAGGAAGGGAGAGAGAGCTGGATTTGTTGTTCCACTTGTTGATGCATTCATTGGTTGTTCTTGTACGTGCCCTGATCGGGAATTGAACTGGCAGCCTGGGCACACCCAGCCAACACTCTAACTAACTGAACTACATGGCTAGGGCTGAATTACTAATTATTTAAAATTCTCACCCGAGACATTATTATTTTCCTTGCTTTTAGAGAGAGGGGGGAAGGGAAGTAGAGAGGAACATTCATGAGAGAGAAAAACATTGATTCACCATGGACATGGACAACAGATAGGATTGACTTTGGGGAGAAATGGGTGGGTGGGGAAGGGGACAGAGGGGAGCAAAAAGGGGATGGATGTAATACAACAACAATAAAATTTAAAAAACAACAACAACAAAAAAAAAACCAAAACATTGATTCATTGCCTTCCCCTACACGCCCTAACTAGAGATCTAATCTGGAAACTGCGTATGTGCTCTAACTGGGAATTGAACACATGACCTTTCAGTCTACAGGATGATACTCCAACCAACTGAATCACACCAGCCAGGGTGTGTTTGCTAATATTTTGTTGAGAATTTTTACATTTTTGTATCTATGTTCATGACAGATAGTGGTTTGCAGTTTTCTTGTAGTGTCTTTTTCTGGTTTTGGTATTAGGGTGATGCTAGTCTTGCAGAATGAGTTAGAAAGTATTCACTCTGCTTCTATCTTTGGAAAAAGGTTGTAGAGAATTGGCATAATTTCTTCTTTAAATGTTTGGTAGAATTCACCAGTGAACCCACCTGGGTCTTGAGCTTTCTGTTTTGGAAGATTATTAATTATTGATTCAATTCCTCTAACAGATATAGACCTATGAATTTTGGCAGAATATGTCCTTTGAGGAAATAAAATATTTCACACAGGTTATCAAATTTGTGGGTATGGAGTTGTTCTTAGTATTCCCTTCTTATCCTTTTAATGTCCTTGGGCTCTATAGTGATGTCACCTCTTTTATTCCTGCTGTTTGTGATTTGTGTCATCTCTCTCTTGCTCTCTTTTATTTTCTTAGCCTGGCTAGATCAATTTTATTGATCTTTTCTAAGAATCAACTTTTGGATTAGTTAATTTTTCTTATTGATTTCTTATTTTCAATTTCCTTGATTTCTGCCTTAAATTTTATTTCTTTTCTCTCTCTCTCTTTTTTTTTTTTTTTTTTAAGTTTTTTATTCATTATGTTTAGGCGAAAGGACAGGGAGGGAGGGAGAAAGGAAGAGAAACATCAATATATGGTTGCTTTCACCTGCCTCCAGCTGGGTACCTGGCTGGAGACCTGGCTTGCAACCTGGTTATGTGCCCTGACTAGGAATTGATCGCTGACCCTTCAGTTTGAAGGCTGGCACCAATCCACTGAGCCACACCAGCCAGGTCTCTTATTTTGTTGTTGTTGTTGTTGTAAATAATTTTCTCTTATTTTTTCTAGTTCCTAAGGTAGAGGATTAGATGATTGATTTTAGAACTTTCTACTTTCCTTATACATTCAATACTATTAATTTCCCTCTAAATACTGTTTTCAC
This sequence comes from Noctilio leporinus, assembly GCA_004026585.1. Lineage (NCBI taxonomy): Eukaryota > Metazoa > Chordata > Mammalia > Chiroptera > Noctilionidae > Noctilio > Noctilio leporinus. Next base: position 114,879 of record PVIW01003576.1, read on the forward strand.
TACATCCTACACATTTTGATAAGCTTTGTTTTCATTTTCTTCTAGTTAAAAATATTTTTAAATGTCTCTTGAGATTTCAGCTTTCACCCATAAATACCCATGTTATTTAGAAGTATGCCATTTAATCTCCAAGTATTTGGGGATTTCTAACTATCATTGGTTTATCGATTTCTAGTTTAATTGCATTGTGGTCTGAGAGCAGACATTGTCTGATTTCCATTCTTTAAAGTCTGTGAAAGTGTGTATTATGGCCCAGATTGTGGTCTATCTGGAGGAATGGTCATGTGAACTTGAGGAGAATGTGTATTCCGTGGCTGTTAGATGACGTAGTTTGTAGATGTTTGTTATATCTAGTTTTTGATCATTGTTATTGAGTGCATTTGTGTCCTTACTGATTTTCTGCTGGCTGGAATTGTCCGTTTCTGATAGCCTGCTGTAGAAATAGTGGATTCATCTATTTTCCCTTGTGGTCTATCAATGTTTGTCTCATGCGTTTTGATGCTCTGCTGCTGGGCACATACACATTAGATTGTTTTATCTTTTTGGAGAATTGACTTCTTTATCATTCATTACACAATGCCCTTCTGTATCCCTGATAAACTTTCCTTGCTCTAAGGTCTGCTCTGCCTGAAATTAATAGAGCTCTTCTGTTGTCTTTGGATTAGTGTTAGCTTCTGGCAATTTACCCAACCCTTGCCACGTTTCCAGTCACTTCATCCACTTCCTGTATGCAATTGGCATCCTTCCAGGTGCTGCCCCAGGGGTTATGCACATCCAAAGGGACCTTTAGGCTCCCCAAATATGGCAGTTTCTTCTACTACCCCAACCCTCACTGGTTTTTACAGTGAGAAGTAATGGAGGTTTATCTTCCTGGTGCTAGATCCCTGGGCTGTGAAGTCTGGCCTGGGGCTGGGATTGCTCACTCCCAGGTTATCCCTCCTGATTTTATCCACCACACATAAATGTGGGAATGGCTGTTCCACTACTGCCACCACTTGTCTGAGCCCTAGCACCTCTCCCTTCTATCTCTACAACTTCACCCCTCCTACCCATCTGGATAATTGTGGCTTCTTTAAATCCTTGGTTGTCAAAGTTCTACATAGCTCATTTTCTGACGTTTCTGGTTCCTATTTGTTTTTGAGATCTGATTGTAATGCTTTCTATGGTTGTGTGAGGACACAAAAACATGTGTACCTATGCCTCCATCTTGACTGGAAGTCCCAAGTCTACTTTCAAATAACACTGTATCATTTCAAGGGCAGTGTGGGTATCTTATAATACTAAAATAATTCTAATTCCTCCTTCCCATCTATTGTTTCATTACTGCCCATTTCACTTACACCTAAACATATACAAGCATAGAGATGTATAGATATACATCATGGAATGTATTGTTATTATAATATTATTTTGACAAACTTATCTGTTAGATCAATCGAGAATAAAAAGTTAAAGTTTTTATTTTACCTTCACTTATTTCTTCTTTGGGGCTACTTAGATCTGAGTTTCTAAACTACTATATTATTTCTCTCTCTAAAAATCTTTTAATTCTTCCAGTCAAGAAGATACGTCAACAAAGTCACTTAATTTATGTCTGAGGAATTCTTTATTTCTCCTTTGATTTTGAAGGATAATTTCACAAGATACAAAATTCTGAGTTGGTGTTGTTTCTTTTCTGCAACACTTTAAAGATTACAGCCTATTGTCTTCTTTTTTGCATGGTCCCTATAAGTAAAATGTTTTCCTCTGATTTTCAAAAATCAGAGGAATCCTTGACTAAATTTTTCCTTTTCTTTTTCCCTTTCTCCTTCTTCCCCTTCCTGTCTGGTCACTGTCTGTCTGTCTCTTGTTTCCATACCTATGGTTCTATTTTGCTTGCTTGTTAATTGTTTTATTCATTAGTTTCCTGTATTAGGTGAGATCATACGGTATTTGTCTTTTGCCGCCTTGCTTATTTCACTAAGCATAAGATTCTCCAGTTCCATCCCTGCTGTTGCAAAAGGTGGGAGTCTTTTTTTTCTTTCCGCAGTATAGTATTCCATGTAGCCTTTGTTTTAAAGTCTATTTTGTCTAGCTCAAGTATTGCTACCCCAACTTTTTGTTTATTTCCATTTTCATGAAATATCTTTTCCATGCTTTTATTTCCAGTTTGTGTGTGTCTTTCAATCTGAAGTGAGTCTCTTATAAGCAACATAAGTAAGAATCTTGTTTTGTTACCTATTCAGCCACTATATGTCTTATGTTTCTTTTTTTAAATTTTTATTTATTGATTTGAGAGAGGGGGGTGGGGAGAGACAGTACAATTTGCTGTTCTGCTTATTTATGCATTCTCTGGTTGATTCCTATATTTGCCCTGACCGGGGATTGAACCTGCAACCTTGGAGTATTAGAATAATGCTCTAACAAGCTGAGCTACCCACACAGGGCATTATATGTATTTTGCTTGCAGCATTTAGCCATTTGCATTTAAAGTAATTATTGATGGATATGTATTTACTGTCATGTTATTATTCATATTTTAAAAATTTTATCTTCTTCTTAAGACCCTTTAACATTCTTGCAATACTGGTTTGGTAGTGATGAACTCAGCTTTTCTTGTCTGGTAAGGTCTTTATCTGTCCCTTAATTCTAAATAATAGCTTTGCTGGTAGAATAATCTTGGTTGTAGATCCTTGCTTTCATCATTTTGAATATTTTGTACCAATCCTTTCTGACCTGCAAAGTTTCTGTTAAAAAATCAGCTGACAGTCTGATGGGACTTCCTATGTAGGTAACTGTTGGGGCCCACCTGGGACAAACGTAGAAACTTGGAGTCCTGAATGGGCCAAGCTAAACCTGTAAGTCCCAACCAGAAGACTGGGAATACTGGGTACATACAGGTTTCCATGTTAAAACCAGTGGCCCTGGGGGAGAGAGACTGGATCATGGGAAATAGCTTTAGTTACTATGGAGCCTGGCCTGTTCTCTCACCTCACCTAATCTTTTGTTGTATGAACTGCAGAAGTTTTTAAAATTTGAATGCACATCCTGACCTGAGGGAGATCTCCCAGCCCTCTCACTTATTTCTCCGTGTCCCTGTAATTAACATTGATTATCATTGATTGACCAGCTACATGCCTTCAAGTTTACCCCTTTCAACAAAAGATCTTAGGGAATGAAGAACTGGGCTTTGGCCTTGATCCACTGGCCAGATATTCTTTCCCTTACACAAGAGCTACGGGGAACATTGTTATTTCATCGGTGACACCTGGGGATTTTACTGAAGGTCGGGGTCCCTCACAGGTAACTACCATTCTTTTGCTGCTTTTATGATGTTCTCTTTGTCTTTAACCTTTGGTATTTTAAACATGATGCATCTTGGTGTTGGCCTCTTTGGGTTTATATTTTTGGAACTCTGCACTTTCTGAACTTGTATGTCTATTTCCATCAGGCTAGGGACATTTTCTGTTATTTTTTAAATAGATTTTCAATTCTTGTTCTCACTTTCTTTTCCTTCTGGTACCACATGATATGAATGAAATTGTCCCAGAGGCTCTTTAAACTATCCTCATTTGTTTTGGATTTTATTTTCTTTTTGCTGCTTTGATTGGGTGTTTTCTGCTTCTTTATCTTCCAAATTACTGACTTAATTCTCTGCTCTATTTACTATTGATTTCCTATAATCTGTTCTTTATTTAAGTTATAGTATTCTTCATTTCTGACTGGTTCCTTTTTATGTTTTCTATCTTTTTTTTTTTTAATGTTGCCTATCCCTCTGTTGCAGTTCTCACTAAGTTCACATATTCTTTCTCCAAGTTCACTGAACATACTTATAACCAGCATTTTGAACTCTGCATCTGGCAGATTGTTACTTCTTTTTCTGGAGTTTTATTCTGTCCTTTCATTTTAGACATGTTTCTTTCTCTCCTCATTTTGGCTGCCTCTCTGTGTTTGTTTCTATAAATTAGGAAGAGTTTCTACATCTTCTGGTCTTGGTAGAGTGGCCTTATGTGGCACTTGGTAGAGTGGCAGTAGGTGTCTTGTAGGTCTCAGTTGCACAGCCTCTCCGATCATCCAAACTGGGCACTTTAGGTGCACCCCTGTGTAGTCTGTGTGCACACAGATTGTTGTAGTTGAGCCTTCTGTTGTAGTTGAGCCTTGCTTGCTCTTGGTACATTACTGGGATGAATTTACTCCCAGACTATTCAGCTGCAATGACTGACTATAACCCATACAGAAGAGCTGCTGTGTACCGGCTGACCCCACATAGCATAACTTGCTTCAGTGGGGCTTTAGTGCCTGGCGAGTCTCCCCCTCGAGTGCATCACTTGTGGAGATTGTTAGGTGGTGCTTCAGCATGGTCTGAAGCTAGCCATCAGATGTGCTGGCTCTTGGGCCTCCTGGGAGGTACAGGCCAAGGTCAGTCACTACCTGTTCCCTACTCAAGGCCACTTGTGCTAGGCTTGGATGTGCCCAAGAGAGACCAACCTATGAACCAAGGCTGCCTTCCTGTAGTACCAACCAGGCCTGGGGACACTTAGTAAGAGCTACCAGGCACTCCACAGCCAGATACTGCTTATTTGGGAAATTTTAGTAAAGTCTGAAGAATGAGTCAAGACATGTTGTTTGTATAGAAAAGCCACTGGAAATGGCTTGGATGTGTCTGAAAGCTGGGTGGCATAGGTTCTTAGGAAATCACCAGGGTGGGGCTCACACTGTTAGCCAGGTTGATGGAGACTCAGATATGACCCCCAAGTTATGGTGCCAGATTAAGGGCTCTGTGTGGGGAGGGCTCAGCAAAGGAACAATGGCTCTTGCCAACACTTCTGTCTGGGAGAAAGCTTCCTTTCTAGCAATTGCCCTGATACCAGACAATTCAGTTCCTCTCCTTCAACAAGTGAATCCCAGTAAGTCAGTGTGTATGTAGGCCCTTTAAGAGAAACACCTGGAACTCCAGAAGCCCTTCATCTCAGCCCAAAACCTGCTGGTTTTTGCAGCCATAAGTTACATGGACTTGTCTTCCTGGTACTGGAACCCTGGGCTGAGGGGGTCTAGTGTGTGGCTGGGACCTCTCACTCCTCTGGAGGGGATCTCCACAGCTTAGATATCCCTTCTGATTTCAAACCAGGACATGTGGGTGTGGGACCAGACCCTTCAGAATCTCTGCCCTCCTACCAGTCTCACAGCAACTTCTTTTTTTAATATTCTTAGTTAAGGACTTCTGTTTAGCTAGACTTCAGGAGGTTCAGAATGATGGTTGTCCTATAATTTAGTTGTAATTTTGATGTGGTTGTGGGAGAAGACAAGGACAGCATTTACCTATTCTGCTATCTAGACTAGAAAATAGTCTTTCTGTCTATCCAAACTATGATTTTTCCTTGTAGTATAACATTTAATTAATTAATTAATTGCTGGACATGATGTACTGAGTAAAAGGAATTACTGTTAGCATATCTGAATATGGTGGTAAAATTTAGTAATGTGTGTGTGCACAAGTGGTCCATAGTCATGTATTTTAACGTACTTGTTTTCCTTCTTTCTCTGCCAGAAGCATGAGGAGACTTTTCCCCAATATTTCCTGGGAGAACCTGGTCAAACTTCCAGAGGTAAAACTCACAGAAGTGTGAGATCACCCTATGACTTAGTCCCGTAGGGTTTTTGACTCTCAGAATTGTCCACACAGAGCCTCCAGAAGGTCCTCAATTACAGTTTAGGTACTCCCATCCTGGGACTGGTACCCACAGAGGTTTCTGCACCTGGATTTCTGCTTTGGTAAGTTGTGATTCTTTATACTTGTCTATTGGTCTCTCTAGATTTGGGAGCAGTGGTTTGCCCTGCTTCCTCACTTCTCTTATAGATCTAGGATGAATTGTTGATTTTGTAGTTTATTCAGCTTTTTACTAGTTGTTAGGATAGGGGGTCAACTTCCAAGCCCCTTACATGCAGGCAGGAAGCTGGAATTCTCATTATCAACCTTTTAATGATTTGTAGAAGCTGGTATTCATTCGGAAAAGCAGCCTTTGTGGTATGAGTTATGAATGTGTTTTCTGTTATTTGTTGATCTTTTGACTTCACTAATGATTTATTTCGCCATCCAAGCTGTGTTATTTATTGATGACAAGCTCAGTACTGGGTCTGAGGAAACCAGGAAGAACAAGACCATGATGCCCCTGCTTTCCTGGAATGTCCAGTCCATTGATGCAGAGGAGAATTACCTCAGTAACAACAGCACTAGATGTAAACAGAGATCTGTACTCCAGGTTTGGTCCTAATGAAGGAACTACAAGGCCTATGGCTACCAAATCTAGAACTGCACTTTACATGGTTCAGATGGAGAAACAGGCTCAGTGAAGGAAGAGACTGGCTCAAGGTTTCATGGTAGCTGAGCTCTAGAGACTTAGTTCAGAACTCTTTTCTCTTAGTTAAAACGCTACTCTTGACCAGCTTTGGTTTTGTAAGTCATCTCCCCAGAACCTTATCCCCCACTCCCCACATCCTCTTCCATACAGTGAGGGGTGAAGAGCAAGATTTTAATTGACTCAGTCTGCTGGAGGAGCATTTTTTGCATTAGGAAGTGGGACCAGCACCTCTTGCTGGATGAAGACAGCGCAGTTGGAGTTAGAGGCATCATCTGCTGGGAGAAAAACTCTGCAGGGAGCTGCCACACGGACACAAGTAGAGAGGCATTTCCAGGGACTTGCACCTTCCCACTGGCTGCCCCTTGACCTCTCTCGGTTTATCTATGACTAGACAGGCTCTGAGTACTCCTGTAATGAGAAATTTCTCTCATCAACCCTTTGTTTCCTTTGAAGTAACAAAAGCTGGATAAATGTGTATTCCTTTTTCTTTATATTCTAGGTTTTAAAATGAATTGTTTTTTTTTTAGCATCATCCAAATATTTTCTTTTTCTTTTTAAGGATCATTTTAAACTCATGCATTTGAGCATACTTGATGCTTTCGAGGCTTATTTCGTACATTTCCTGCTCCAAGTCTACCATTGGCCATTTCTCCAAGCAGCTCCTTGGATATTGAAAAGCCATAGCCTGGGCTCAACTGTCTCTTGGGAGAGCTTTTTCATGTTTCCTGGCTGAAACATGAAAATTAGGTTTTGGGTATCTCTTACCTGATGCCAAAACAGATACTCTGTTCAAGGCTCAAATAGAAAAAGGGAACATTCCTTGTGCTTCTGTAAGATTTTACAGTTGTTTCTCAATTTAAGGCAATGGTTTTTCATCCTGCCTCCATATTATGGAGCTTTGAAAAAATTCTGATACTTGGATCCGTCCCCAGAGATTCTGGTTTAACTGGGCTGGGATCTTGCTTTAGAAATAGGGCTTTGAAAAGTGTGAAGCAACCAGATGGCGCCCAAACCTGGCTGCACATTGTTTATCACTCCATATGTGTTTTTACACTTTACCACATATGCTCTAAACAATGCTGTTGTTCATGCCTTAAAAATTTATGTACCTTGTATCCCACTGAGTGCACCATACCTAAGTTTGTTCTTTTTCCCTAGCACTGTTTTGATGCACCCTGAATTGATACTTACACCTCTGTTATACTCATTGTAACTGTTGTAGGACATTAAAACCTTCCCTTATTCCATCATTTTCTGTTCCCCTTTACTGCAAAATATATGTGCCATTAGTTGTTCAGGCCAAAAATCTTGCAGTCATCCTTGACTCTTTCTCTGACATCCCACATCTAATCGTTCAGGAAATCCTCTTAGCTCTGCCTTGATATTCCGGCATCTGATACTTTCTCATCACCTCCACTGCTACTACCTGGTTCTACCTATAATTGTCTTGTGCCTGGATTATTGCAGTAGCATCCAAAGTGGTCTCCCTGGTGGAACCTTTGATCCTCTACAATCTATGTATTGTCTCAAAGTGGTCAGAAGGATGTTTATCAAATCATGTCATTCCTCTTCTCCAAACTCTCCAACGAATTCCCATGTCTCTCAGTGAAAGTCAGCAGTTCTTACCAGGGCCTCCCAGAACTACATGGTGTGCATTTGTGCCATCTCACCACCTTCTGATCTTGTTTCCTACCTGTGTTCCTCACTCACGTTGCTCGAGCCACACTTCCTTTCATGATGTTCCTTGAATACAAGCTCATCCCCTCCTCTGGGCCTTTGTAGTTGCTGTTCCCTCTGCTCGGAACATTGTTATTCCTCCAATATTCATAACATCTACTTTCTTCCAGGTCTCTGCCCAAATGTCATTTTATGAAAGAGGCCTTCCCTGGTCAACCTGTCTACACCACTTCCTGTCCTTCTATCAAATTACAGAAAAACTTGACTCCCATTCTTAGTTTGTTGGGTTGGTCCAGACCTTTATTTTAGAATACAGAAAGGTAACCAGATATGTTATTGGCGAGATGATGAGACTTCGGTTCTTGTCTTTAAGGGAAGATTTTTGTCAAGAGAGAATTTATTGGCTGCAATAAAAGCATACTCAGGATAGTGCAATAAGGAAGAGCGTGGCATAGAAGCAACAGGGGAGCCTAGGGGGCTGCTTTGGCTCACTGGGAAGTCAGAGAGAAAGGGGCCTTGGAGACAGGTTCAGGAGATCAGCTCAGAATGAGCTGTGGCTGCTCACTGCTGCCCAGGTTGCAAGTCTTATGGGGGTTCCTTAGAGTGTAGGAGATGCGTGCCTGTAAGAGAAGAGGAAAGGGAGGAAAGGCACAGGCATGCTCCCCCAGAGGGAGAGCAGGCACTGGGACCTGTGGTCTTGAGGGTTTTTATTTTTCTCCTGCAGGTGGGAATCTTAGGGGAGAACTCAGGAGACTTCAACAGAACATTTATCAGTATTTTGGGGTGTGTTCTTTCAGAGTTGTGGTCTCCATTAATTGGTCAGTGCCAGGGTGGAGGGTCATTAGTCAATGCAGCTGGTCCTGATGTCAGTCATGGCCTCACTTGTCTGGCTTTGCTGCTGTGTTGGGGCTCAGGCTGAAATAACTGAGGTCTAGATGCTACCTTTTGAGAGGGAAAATCAGGGTGTCTCAATTGCATGACTGGTAATTTGAGATATCAGAGGGTACAAGGCACATGACCAGTGAGTGGCATGCTAAGGGAGGAAAGGCTACCCTGGGCGAGGTCTTTGTTTTCCTAGCTTTGCCCACTGCTCTGCACCTGGGCTTTCTGCCCTACTGACCATATGTCCCTGGCCCATCGTCCTGGCTCTGCTGAGGTCTGCCTGCCCCAGATATTCCTGGGAAGGAGCATGTCCTTGAAAGGATCAGCCCCCAAATCCAGGGACCCCTGACACTGTAATTCTTTATGGTACTTGCTAAACAAACAAACATCCTTCCCCTTTAAACCCTGAAAGGATTTGAGGGGTTCAAGCAGGACAACTTTTCCTTCCCCTTCCCTCCCAAACATAAACTTCCAAGTGTATACCTGCCTACTTGTCCCATGGGACGTTAGTGACCGAGAATAGAGGGAAGTGGCCAGGGCTGAGTGGTCAGGCTGGACCCTCTGATTTCATCTGTCTCCCATGCTCACAACTAAAGCCTCTTCTCCACAGCTCAGCTTCCTTACCCAGCCCACCCCCCACCACCCCCACCCAGGTATGCCTGGCTCTAGTAAAGGACAGATTCAACAGCCATAGGCATTGCTTCTTTTCCCTGAGTAAAATGGTGTTTCATTTTAATTTTAAAATAGCCATGGATGTGAAAGTGGACAGCTTTTGAGTACACAGCATTGTGGCAAGGAAGATATCCAGTCAGGTAAATGAAACAGACCAGATTCCTCCTTGTCCCTCCTATGCCTGCTATTTCCTTTCCCTCCAGCCATATCTTGGTTCAGGGTGTTGATCCTGCATGAAATGACATCTTTACCCTCTCCACCTACCCAAATATTCTCGTGTTTTGAAGGTTCAATTTCAGACAGGGATCCCTCCACATCTATGGCCACACCACCCTTGACCCTTGCCAACCTAAAGACTATTTCCCAAAACTCATCAGAGATGATTGTGAGCAGACCAGTTCTGGGTAAGTTAAGGTGTGACCTCTGGCGTTCCAAACTTGACACTGAGTTCTTTTAGTATGGTTCCCAAAGTTGGCTGCAAGTCCAATCACCCAGGAGCTTTAAGAAACATTGTTGCCTGGGTCTCAACCCAGAGCTGATTTATTGGACCTGTGGGTGTGGCCTGGGCATCATAGGTTTGGCATACATCCCCAAGTGATTCCTCTGCATATTTAAATTGACACATGGCTTTTCATCAAAGGCTTTCTTGCATTCTCCCAGTAGTTTGCATTATTATGGGTTCGCAATTTGTTTATTGAATACAGAAAAGGGAACCTGCTAATGCTTGTCAGAGACTTGCTGACGCTTTAAGCCCAAAGCCCACAGATATTCATGTCTGATTTGTCAGGTTACTGAACTTCCTGCTTCTAAAAGTGTGGGCCTTAGACCAGTAGGCCATCAACATCCCCTGGAGCGTGGTAGAAATGCAGAAATCCCAGTCTTGAGAACTGTGACATTTTCAGCCCAAATGCTTTTGTCCACCTTCTACACTAAAAGACTTACACAAAGGCTAGTATAGTTCCTAGCAGCTCAAGGCTGTTTCCCTGGGAAGACCTGGTCCTCCCTAGAGCCCCTGGCTGGGGAAAGCTCAAGGCAGGTGAAGCCAAATACCTGGCACCTTTCCATCTTTGACCTCCCTTTTCTTAGAGCATTCTCTCCCTCCCTCCCTCCCTCTCTCTCTCTCTCTCACACACACACACACACAAAACCCTTGTAATAGTAAATCCTTTATCTCTTTGAGAAGTGTGTTTGTATCTCCTGCAACCCAGAGTGTCTGTCTTTCTCAAGGACATGGGGACCCTCCCTTTGAAGTGTAATCATCAGCACAGACAAGGTTCCATCTCCCAGTCTCTGTGGGAGGGTAGAAGCCTAGTCAGTTAGCAGACACAGACAGCCTAATCCCATGGACCAATACCCACAGCCCACTTTTTGTAATTTTCTCTCACCTTGACGCTGTTCAGGCCACTACGTGCTCCCCCTCCCTTTAAAATTCTGGTCACCTCTGCAGAGAGTCCAGTTTTCTATTAAAGCCTCTCCTCTGCTGCACTCATTACTGTACAAAATCTGTCTTTACTGCCTTTAACTAGTGTCTGCATTAGTTTTCCTTTAACAGTCTCCATTTTAACAAGATGTTTAAGTGATCTGTATGTGCCTTAATGTTTGAGAAGCTCTTGTTTTATAGTATTTATCATTCCTTCAATGACTTCTAATAAACAGACCTGAATGTAGACAGGACTTACAATTTTACCAGTGAGAGAGGTGAGGGCCTGAGCTTTGCTCGTAGCAGTCACACAGTTAAACTAGCACTTAAACCCATCTCATGACTCAAAGTGGTTTTCCATAGTGACATACTAGGCAGTAGAACAGTTGATGAAGGAAATCATATGGCTTCTCCTCATGCAACCACAGCTGCAACGTCCGTATAGGAGCTACTCTTCTTTAGTCTTGAGAAAGCCATTTCAGAATCAAGTGTCTTCCAGGCACCGAAGGATTCTTGTCTGAGTTATCTGAGTTTTCCTATTAGTAGCTGGAGTCCCAGGGATCATAGTCACTGTACTGACCCAGATCAAGTAGTGAAGAGCATTACCTCAAGTCTGCAGAAGCCAAGCCCTTTACAGGCCTGGGCATACAGGCAGTCAGCCCTAGTGACAGGTCTCAGTCCTGAACCAGCCACCTTACCCCATTCATATGGAGAACACTGACTTTTCACATTCAGTGTCTTTGTCATGGATGATTTAAATTCAACTATCATTACGGTAAATATTTTTATTGTTAGCTTTATCAGAAATACATTACAGGTAACTTCTGATGTATATGATTATCAGAGCCAGAGATGATTATTCTAGAAAAACAAGCCTTTGAGGTTAGAATGAAAAACAAAAAACAGATTTAATTTTATAGTCTATCTTTATCAAGCCATCCAGAGCATATCAATTCCTTTATGTATGTAAGTTTTAACATTATAAAGTCATTAATAAAAAATACAGGAGCCAAAAGCCTTATATCCTTAATTTCCTAGTCAATCATCAACTTTTCTTAGATTTTTAGACAGGAAAAATAAAACTCATTTCAAATAACAGCACCTCAAACACCACACACATTTGTAGTAAAATATACCAGTCAGCTTTAAGCCTCATATTTTCCAGATTTAGCTGTAATATCCCTCACTCATTTCTTAGATTTTTAACAGTCTTATTTGGGGGCCACTTTACCTTATTGAGCTTAAACAGAATACACTATTAAAATACATTAATGATCCATACTGAGAATATGGCATGAGTGGGTTTCTGACCTTTTAGAGACATGAATGCAAACATGAAGATAGGTGAGTGCCCCTGACTATCCCTGAGCTGAGAATTTCATACAATCATTTTTTTTCAGAGGCTGAAGTCTGTGGTTTGATCTTCTTAGCAGCTTCCAGAACAGAAAACAGGTTTACTTTATCTCCAAACTCTTTTTCTCGGTGCTCGAGAAGAACGCCCTAAAACAGAGAGGAGGGAGCATCAGTCTTTGTGCCCAGTCACTTGGTCAGGAGACAGACACTGAGCAGCAGGGCAGCAGGGAGCAGAGGCCAGAGTCAGGCCTGGCCCTTCCCTTGAAAAGTTGAGTCTTTTGGGGAAGGGGAATTGGGGGGATTACAATCTTTGGACTGTACAAGCAGCACTTTGGAAGCAGGAAGTTGGGAGCAATCACATATTATCAGGTGATCAGGGAAGGCTTCACAGATGATAAAGCAGGTGGGTAACCAGGATGTCTACAAGGTAGCAGTGAGATAAAGGAGCACCATCCAGGCAAAGGAAACTGAATAAACCTGAAGGTGTGGAAGTGGTGCTCAGAGGTCAGCCCTTAGCAGGCAAATAACGACCTGAAAAAGGAGACCCTCTTTTCATTTAAGTTGCCCTAAGAAAGAGGGGGCCTCTCACCTCTGCTACTATGATGAAAATTTCATTAAGGTACAGGATACTCCAAAGTACCCTGAAGTGGTATGAAAGATAAAATAATGTGTGTGTAATCCAAAATCTGAATCGAGGAATCCTTGTTAAAGAGTTTTTTGGCACATGACATTTAGGAACTCATCTTAGATTAAAAAAATAAACAGCTGCCATTATTTAGAAATACTTTAAGGAAAACATAAAGTCCCAACACACTGTGGTGACTATGAAAACTGATCAGGAAACTATTTACTTTCCCAATAACGTAGTATATAGACATTAAAAGTACTGAGGAAGAATATAATTACCATGGGGATATATTCATAATATTAATGTTAAATGAAAAAAATCTAGCCTACAATATCATTTCTTTGAAAATAAACAAAAGGTTTCTCAGCTTATTTCTGTTCTAATAGGTTGTCTATGGTGGCTGAGCTTACAGAATAGCTCTCCCTATCTGCTGCTCAGTTTTCAATATTTTTATATAAAAAACACATCACTTCATTAAAGTAATTGTGCTTTAAAAATTATTATAAAATAAATCCCCACTGAGTGGCACCTGGCACAGAATTGCAAACACTGCTCCAAAGAAACATGGAGCCAGTCCCGATGCTCTGCCAGCCTGTCAGCCTTCCTGGAGGCAGGGAGAAGGCAGGTGCTCCAGGGAGCACCAACAAAGCCAAACACCACACCTAGCAACACCAGGCCATGCCAGCTGGGCTCCGGGACCCCGTGAGCACCAGATGAGTCACTGCCAGGCAAGAGTAGGCTGGCAGGTGAGCCAAGCCCTGTCCTGGAGGCAGAGGGAAGGCAGTGATAGGGAGGGGAAGGAATTCCAGAGTACCAGAGTGGGAAGAGGCTGAGCAGCCTTCTGAGGAAGTGGCCTGCCCATGCGCTAGGGCATCTGGAACGGTCTCTGGGAACCACTCCTAAACAGACGCTATGGGTGAAGGAAAGGCAGGGTTTCTACAGCAGGACAGATCTGAGTTACTAACTTTCACTTCCACTGTATCACTTACTTCCTGTGTATTTCTGCCTGTTTTTCGTAGCTCTAGGCCCATCTCCTAGGGCTCCCACATGTAGATGGGAATAAAAATACCTAATGCCCCAGACTGGCTGTGAAGAAGACAGGGAGATTATGTATATGAGTACCCGAGAGAAGGCAGGCACTCATTGGCAGCCATGACCACTACGACATTTTGATATTTAGCAGAAAGTCAGCAAATAGGTTTATGTTAAATCAGATGCCAATTCATGCTAGATTCTAAAACAGATGAGTAATAGCAATTATCAAGCTGTAAAGGAAGAGATGAGCAATAAAGCTTAAAATGGAAGGATTTCTATTCCCATTAACTTTTATGCCTCCCAAGTTAGGAAAAGTACTACATAATATCAATGTGAGCAGTAAGATCCACTAAATGCAGTCAACCCTGTCTTTTGAGAGATGAGGCTAAGTGTTAATGTCGTGCTAAGCATGTCAGAGACCAGCCTACAGGTCAAGAGTCCAGTCTTTAGGTGCTCCTGTCAGGTCCTTGAGCCTGCATCTGCTTTACCCCATCCCTGCTCTGCATCCTCCTGGCCCCTGCTGGCACTACCCTCCAGTGCGGGGGAATCACCATGGCTTGTGGTTGCCCATGGTCTGACATGGAGCACCCACCCACCTGCCTCCTAGGCCCACAGCATCCTCACCTCCCCATGCTTTCTTTCCCCTGGGGCCCAAGTTACCCTGGATGCTCCTAGCAAGGGCCCAAGATAACCTGTGTGATGAGAAGTCTGTTACCCTCCAGGGGCAGCTCTGACACAAACCCCTAGAGTGAAAAGACCCATCTCTCCCCACACCTCCTTGTTACTCCCCTTATTAGGCTTGTTTTGAATCCTTCCTTCCCCGTCACTTTTTTCTACTATCCATTCTTGATGCCCTGGGAACACTACAAATAAATACAGTCTTGACAGAAAAAAAAAAAGAAAAGAAAGAGAAAAAACAATGTTTTTGTTCAAACAGAAAACAGAACTTCACATCAGTACACCTGGGCCCAGGCCCAGCAGTGCCACTGACCAGATGTGCGCCTGGGGGCAGCACTCTTCTCACTCATAAAACTGCCTACATGACGCTACTGGGAGAGTAAGGAGATCTGTGATGAATGACAGTTTCTCTCTCCTTCCCTCCCTCATGTTCCTTGGCTTTCTGGAAGGAATACTGGGAGACTCTGAGACCCCACATGGGGGTCTCATGCTCACAGACAGCGACACTCACAGACCCACATGTGAACATGAATAGCAGGAATTTACCTGCTTTCCTGCTCCCACAACAAAAACTCCCCCGAGGATGAAGCCTTCGCCTTCCAGGTTTCCAGAGAAGCCTCCATTCCGGGCCCGGAAGAAGTTGCTCCAGACACCCAGCCGGACAAATCCCATGAACATCATCTTCCGCCTTTGGGGGCCGTAGAACATTCTCTAGAACAGCAAGGAGGACAGACCCCATGAGTAGCCTGTATGCCTGCCTTCCCCAGGGAGGAAAGGTTCCCAACAGGGAGCTAGTTTTCAGACAAAGACTCAAAGCCTGTTGGTTCATGTCCTTCCCGCAACGCACACACAGCCCCTACCCAGGAACACTCTCGATGACGTCTGAGGAAACCCCTGTGGACACCCCTGTGGACCTCAAGGCAGGCTGGGGCCTGGGCAGCTTTCAGTCTGATGCTAACCTAGAGATGTATAGGGTTCTCGTGCCTGACAGGGTGATCACAGTCCTACATTCTGCAGAGGTAAGGGCAGAGGGGAAAGAAATAGGACTGCAATGAATGAAGGGACAGGGGCTTGTGCTGGGCTCCCAACTGCATGGTAGGGAAAACCCAATGAAGTTTTAGCTACTTCCTAGGCTCCCATTCCCAACTGACAATTCAGGAAGGGCTTTCCAATGTCCAACCAGGCTAAGCTCAGGAAGGGACTTGCCAGTTCAGGGCAGCTGAAAGGCAGCCCAGCCCAGACACACTCTAAGAGAGCAAACTCTCTGCATCTGAGCACAGTCCCCACCCAGTCTGTCTGAGAGGCTCACAGCACATGCACCTTTTCATCCAGGAAGATTTTGCCTTTGAAATAAGGCTGGAAGTCCTTTACTTCAGTCTTGATCTGCTCCTTCACCACTGCATAGAGGGGGATACCCAGCTCATCCAACTTGGGCTTCAGGGAGGACAGGTCTGCAGCCTCCTATAGAAAACAAGGAAGGTCAGTGGCACATACTTCTGTGTCTCTGTGGCCAACTAATACCTTGGGTTGCCAACCAACACCCTCTGCCCCACAGGCCCAGAACATGGCTAGTACTGAATGTAGAAGAACAAAGACAACAAAATGCCAGAAACAATGAAGGCCTATGTAGCTGAGCATAACACTGTCCCCACTGGTCACTTGGCCTCAGTATAGTGTGTCAGGTCCATTCGGAGAGGTTAGGCTTCTGTCATGGGTGTCCTAGCCATTGCCCAGGGAACATCCAATAACTAAGAGATTGCATTCAAATATGGTGCTCTAATCCTAGCTATGATGCTTCTCTCCTAACTCATCTTCTAGCCCCTTCCCGACACTGGACCAATAAAAGCACAAGAGCCTACTGGACAACTCAATGCAGGCCCCGGGATAGCTGCCTCCAAACCTTTATAGTTGGCTTCCCCTCACTGTAATAACCTTCTTTCTCCAGATTAAACCCTGCCCTCCAGAAGGAGATGTCTATTCTAAAATGTTCTCCTTGGCTAGCCCAACCTGGAGTAAAGCCCTGATTATCCTCTTAGAAATATAAGTTTCCACAAAATGCTCTGCCAGGGCAGTGACTAGGATACAGGAAGTAGGTTGTAATTAGAGCAGTTGCTCTTGGAACCTTTTTGGTTTAACTGGCCTTGAGAAATCAAGTCACAATAGGCCTCCATGTTGGTATTCAGAGGTATCACAGACTCGGAATCAAAAGCTCTGACCTTAAACTACGGTGGGCAGGCTAACACCCTCAGAGGAGGTTCATATCCTGATCCCAGAAACCTGTGAACATGGGTCATTATAAGGCAACAGGGAATAAAGGCAGCAGAGGAAATTTAGGTTGCCAGTCAGCTGATCTTAAAGATTATCCTGTATCATCTAGATGGTTCCCATGTGGAACCACAAGGATCCTTAAGTGTGGAAGAGGGAAGAGGAAAGGGGAAAGTCAGTGTCATGGCCATGCATTGTGAGAAAGACTTGACCAGCCCCTGCTGGCTTTACATAAGGAGGAATGGGCCATGTGACAAGGCTTGCACAAGCCTCTACAGCTGGGAGAAGCAAGGAAAGCATTTGTCTCCTACACCCTCCAGGAGAAACACAGACCTGTTGAAACACTGATTTTAGCTCAAGGGGATCCATTTCCGAATTCTGACCTCTAGAACTGTAAGATAAAAATTTGTATTGTTTAAAGCCACTGAGTTTGTGATAATTTGTGACAGCAGCAACAGGAAATTAACCTCCCCACTGCAGCGTGACTTTGCTGCCACCTCTGTGCCTCAGTTTCCTCCTCTATAAAATGAGAATAACAACAATAAGCTGTATATACCTGGGATACAGTGAGGGACGAATGAAGTTAACAGGCATGAAAGTGCCCTGAAAGCAAGGTACAGCAGAGCATCATGTCATGAAGTAGCTTCTTTGCCAACCCAACCCCACAAGCAGGGGAGAGATCTGCAAGGCCGAAAGGAAATTCTTCAGGGAAAGGGAGGATAAGAGGGATGAGTTATGGGGCCACTACTTGAGAAGCAAAGTTGTCTAAGAGCCGGAGGACTCTCTTTCCTAGTTCTCCCTTGGCAGAGCAGTGATCTTGGAACCTGGGTCTTTTGCCACCAACTGACTTGTATGACCAAACCACATTAGCACTCTGTAAAGTGATGTGGCTGGACCCTGCCTTCCCCTGACAACTTCCTTACTGAACAGACAATCATGGCCTCCCTCTGAGGGGCCATCCTGGAGATCGCCTAGTCAGTGAGCCCCAACTTTCACCAAACTCTCACACCAACTGTACCCCCACTATCAGCATGACTGAAATCCTCCCGGCTATAGCTTCAATTCCAAGAGCACAGTCAGGCAATGGAGCCACCCTGTGCAAATGTGTGGCTCTCAGCTCCGCCAGCAACTCTAGGGGCCTCTCTAAGAAAAGGCAGACAGGCAGGTTCATTCTAAAAGTGTGACCTCGAAGTCCCACGTTTGCTGCAGCTGCACCACAGGTCAGGGCTGGCGATGCCTGTACCAGTAACAACCCAGACACCTCCTTTCAGTGAGCAAATCCCTGTGTGAACACCAGGAGCATGGAATTGATTCAATAGGAAGATAGTCCAGGACACAAATAATAGAAGAGTGAAAGAGTTTGGTAGTAAGGCAAAGAAGAGTCAAGTGTATTGCTAACCCCAGGATATAGTGAGTTGTTAAATGAACACAGTAAGTCAAAGAAATACCCAGAGCAAATAACAGAAAATGGACCAGTGTTGATCAAAGGCTAAAGTGGGCTTACAGGTCCTTGATCCAGGCTAGATATGCACCGGCTCCACTTGCTAGAATCCTTTTCTCTGACCAGATCTTCAAATGTACTCACCTCACGACAGAGAAAACAGCCTGGCCTCCGCACAGCCATAATCACAGCTCCATTCTTTTCCCAGAGCTCCTTTGCTTTGAAACTTCTCGGTTCTGGGTAGAAGAAACAGAAATTCAGTATCATATGTGCCCAGCCCTGCCCTCCCCTGACTGCTCAGCAGTTCATAAATGCTACGAGGCCTACCAGAGGGCTTGGGCAGGCATTTCACTTGTGGACAAAGCAAACAGAAAACATAGACAGGAAATAGTCACCCTCTGGGGAAAATCAACACAGTGTAAGGATCCTCCTGTATACCCCAAAGGCCTCTCCTCCACAAAAATCTATCTGCAAACTTGAACATCCTAACCTAAAAGATTTCAGAAAAAAGGAGCTAAGAAAACCCCAACTCTTAAAAAAGTATTCAAAGGGATTAAGTCAACAGAAAAAAAACAAAATAAAACAACCTTTTCCCAAATATGTTAACTAGAGGGGAGAAGACACCTAATGAGGGAATGTCTGGGCAGCATAGCACTGCAGTCAAGCTCAGTTCCAGTTCCAGTCAGAGGGAGCCTGCATCTGGCTATGAGACCCTGGGCTGTATCTCCCCCCTGAACCTCAGTTTCTTCATTTGTAAATGCACATGTCTAGTGCTGGGCTGGAGGGAGTATTCACAGATGGGTATGTAAGTGC
This sequence comes from Noctilio leporinus, assembly GCA_004026585.1. NCBI lineage: Eukaryota > Metazoa > Chordata > Mammalia > Chiroptera > Noctilionidae > Noctilio > Noctilio leporinus. Next base: position 134,081 of record PVIW01003576.1, read on the forward strand.
TCACCACAGTGTCTGATAATACAGAGTTAGTGAGGGGTCAATAAGTATGAACCCTTATTATTTTAGCATTTTTCAGAGGAATCCATGTCTCTGTGGGATGCTGTATTAAAAGCGAGGGTTGGGGAGCAGGGGATGAGACTGGGAATCCCTGCGTTAAACAAAGCACAACAGTCCCCTCTGCAGGGCTGCTTAGTCCCTTAGAAAGGTGACCTACATTGTAAACCAGCCACAGTCCCTGCCTTCTGCTGACAAGTTTCCTCATTTACTGAATAGCCCAGAGACCTCCTTTCAATGAGCAATTCCCTATGCTGACAACAGGAACACAGAATTGGGTACACAGTGTTTCCTAAGCCTATTTGACTGCAGAGCTCTTATTTTTTGAAGCTCTAAAAGCCCAAATTCCTCAGAACACACTCTAGGATGATTGGTTTAGCACACAGTGGTACAATACTACTAAAAATTATGGAGAAGTTAACATTCTAGTTAGAGAAACAGAAAGTGAAACATGATTTTAGTAAGAAAAAGCTGAACTGTAAAATATCATATACATTCAGATCACAAATATATAATATGCAAAAATAAAAATGATATTGTTAGAGTAACAGATTAGTAATTTAAAAAATATTATTATCTTTAGAAGATAACAGTATGCTGTTATCTTTTCAATGAACAAAAAAGTTATTTTACAAAGGAAAAAAGAAGTCAGCGTGCATCCCAGTGCCCTGGAAAAGTACTGAGACCAGAGGGGTCACTGCTTACCCTTCTCCAGTGTTTTCAGGTCTATTTCCTCCAAATACTTCAGGGTTGCTCGCTGAGGCTCAGGCAGAAATATGTCCGTGTTGGCCAGGAACAGCGCTAGGGCAGCAGCCCCCAGGGCCCCTGCACCAATGGACCACATCCCCATGGCGAAGAAACTTGGATCCTGGAGGAAAGACATTTCTGGAGATTGAGAGGAAGGAAGACAACGTTACTGTTCTCACAAGACCGCTGGAATTTGATCTCCCCAAGCACAAGGCTCCAGTCAGCAGCCACCAGGAGGCCAGAGGCGAAGAGGGAGGGAGGTGGGACTAGATAAGGCTGCCGAGCACCTGCCACTACAAGAGCTAATTGCAAGAGAAAGGCTCTTTCCTCCAGGAGCTCACCAGCGAGCAACCAGAGAAATGTCAGCCTGCAGATGCTTCTCTTGCTATTCCCGCCTATGCCTCCCAGCTCAGTGGTGTTCATCTTGGTAGGGGTGGGAATTACCAAATGAAAATAGCATTTAAGAAGAATCTGCCATCTCTGTACATTAGGGGAGGGGACGAAACAAAATGGAGAGATCAGTGTGTGCTGGGGAAGCACTATCCCAATGCTATGGTATCTATGGAGGAACTCAAACTGGGAGAAAAGTTCCTTATAACCTTACTACCCAAAATGTGGTCTCCTGGACTGGCAGCACTGGCATCATGTAGAAACGCAGAATCTCAGAGCTAAGGAATCATAAACTGCATTTTAATCAGATCAAACAAGTGTTTCATATGCACAAGAACATCTGAGAAGCATTGTCTTGGAGCACAGAATCCAGGATTTTGTGTTTGGTGGGCCCAACAGCAGGCTGGCCTCGGAAATCTGGCCCCTGCTCAAGGCCCTGACTCCTGATCCCTCAGCTCGCTGTGTGAGGGCAGTGATGGTGACACTCAGAGTAAAAGACCGGAACACATCTCCACACCTCTGTCTGGAACATCCTACCCTACTCATCCACTCTTCAACACTTAAGACACCTTTTCAAGAAGTCTTCCTGGATGCTCTGCCAATCTCCACTCCCAGCTCAGGAGGTGTTTACTCACCCCTGCCTTGGTGCTGTGCCTGTATTGCACTCACAACCCGTCTAATGTGCTCAACACAAGATTTGTACCTATCTGATCGTTTCCTCTTCTTTGGCTCTGTTCCTCAGTTTATCCCTAAACTTCCTGTGCCTAGAATAGGACCTGTTTGGTATACAGTGGGCACTCCATAAATGTGTGCTGAAATGAATTCAATAGAATTGAATGATGAAGATGATGACTTGTGGAAGACCCAAGTCCTTGGGCCACGCAGGAAAGAACCTTCTGGGCCAGCTTCCAATTCTTTTACGTAGGAAAGTTACACATTGTTGGATTATGGTTCACAAAACAATTTGCAGGAAAACCACAGTTCTCACCTGCTTGCTAGAGACAAGAGATCCCCCGGTATCTGGCACAATTGCTGTGCTTTTACTCATTTCCAAAACATCCCTGAATTTCTGACGTGTGTGTATGATTCAGGAGTACACGGTTTTGGTCTCTGATCACAGATCTGATAACATTCTATATCAGTACTCAAAGGCCAGCTTACATCTACCCTACAAAAGGAATTGCTTCAACTCCTGGAACACATCAGTGCACTTCCGGAAGTCCAGCAACCCTTACGGTCAATTTCACATCCTTCCAACGCACCACAGCTATTCAAGGCAAATAGGCTCCATCAACAATCATTTAGCCTTAGCCTATTTGCTCAAGAGTACAAGGGGATCAGACTCAACTAGACTCAGTATTTATTTCCAAATGTTTTTCAACATGGATCTGTCTAATTAATGGCAATAGTCAGATATAAAACTAAATGATACACAATCCTTGAGGAAATACAGGCCTAGTACACGGGTAACAGAGATTCAAGAGGAGAGGTGAGGCAACTTGGGAAACATGGGTTATGGCAGTACAGGACTGAGAGCTAGTTACATCTGCTCTGGGCAGCCACAGAAGCATCCAGAAGGAGTTGATGTAGAACCCTGAGCGAAGATGGAAGAGCCAGGTCAGGCCTGGGCTGAATAAACCTGGGAAGCAGCAGGCTGGCTGGGGGTGGATATCAGCACTGAATATACTCTGAGAATGCCACTTTCCATGCTCTGAAGGTCCCCAACTCTCTACCTCAAGTTCAAGAGGTGGGGTATAAATGTGGGTTCCAAAATCACCAGGAGCAATGTTTAGCACCTCACCTCTACCTCTGGCTATGATCCAGAAAGTGTGAACAGAGCAGGGCAGGGTGTGGACCTCATCCTCAGGTCCTGCAGCACTAACACTGGAGAGTCCTATTAGCACTAGAGGTGACAGTCAGACCTCTCCCTGAACATATGCTCTCAGGGGACCTCTAGCAACAGCTCTTCTGCCAGTGGAAAGCAGTGAAAATTGACTCCAGAAGTTATGTTGGTCCAGCCCCCAAGCCAAGGGCCTGTGAGCTACAAAGCAATTTCCATCCAGCATGTCTTAAACATGTATCACTGCAACCTGCTCCACAGCAAGGGTTGCCTGAACCCTGAATTACAGTTATTCCCACCTACCAAAAAAAGGTGGAGGGAATCTTAATATCTAAACAGAACAATGCCTTTTCACATGGGTCTCTAAGACTACTAATTAGAAAGATAGGGAGGCCAATAAACCAGCATTAACTGTCCCTCAACATGCAACCTACACCCATTTCACTATGACTCCGAAGCTTGTGGTCTTTTTGTTGTCATACCTTGCCTCCGCCCATGCTCATTTGTGTGTTTCTGGAGGTCAAGGGATACCATCCCCTTCATCTTAAAGAGAATTTTAAAAGATCAATTTTTTTTCAGTCACCAAATACAGTCAAACCACGTTTACTCTAAAGGAAATTTACCATATGACAGATGTCCCTTCTCTTTCCTCCCTCTCCAACCCCTTCCCTTAAGGAAAGGGTCAGTTTCTCTGAAAGATAATAGCAAGGTTGTTTACAAAAGAGCTGGCCCCCACCTGACACAGCTCCAGTATTTAGTTCTCCACCGTAGAACTTATCTGATCTGTCCTCTCCCACACAAGAAGGTGACGCATGAGAAGACCCCAAACCAACAGCTGTGGCAGCTCAGACTGGCAGCTCCGGTCTGGGAAGAGCATGGTGCTGGGGGGAGGAGACCCAGCTAGGCTCCTTAGACCAAGCTGGGTGGCTTCTACCAAACCCAGTCCTCTCACCCACCCCCTAGCCTCATTTTCTTCAACCCCAAAATGAGGGGGTTGGCCAAAATGAATGCTAAGGCTCCTAAAACATCCCAGTGACAATCCTATGACTCAATCAAAAACATCTCACTTTGGAGTCTGCACACTCTTGGCTCATCATCATAATTCTACCCCCTTCTCCCCATTTCAATTTACAGAGTATTTCTTCCCTGTACCCTAGAACTTCACAGGTACCCCTCTCCACCCCTGCCCGCTGCTGCCCCATGTCCATTATCCCAAATCTTGGGCAGTTCAAACCTGGGAACAAAGCACTCACCATTCACAGCATCCACACTCCTGCTTCTGCTGACAGAGACTTGCCCAGTGAGCAGGCAGGAGTCAGGCGGCAGCTGGGGCTGGGGGCGGAGCTCTAGTCCTGCCTATGGCCTGAAGCTCACTGTATCTATGGGGAGGACCAGGTCATTCAGCCACCCTGGAGCTCCTGCAGCTGCCAATAAGTCAATTTTCAGAAAAATGTCAAAATGGAAAGCTGCCAAGGCCCCCTAGCCCTTCAAAAAGTTGAGCAAAGTTTGAGTCATCTGCAGTCATGCAGATTATAACATTTATCAAGTGCCAACAGACTCCCTCTCTGCTACCCGGTGTGGTCTAATTAAGTGAAGCCCTTCAGCTTGTGTCACACTAAGTAAAATTAAAGGGAGATTTCTCTTTCTTTGCAGCTGCTTGTGCAGCCTGCACCCTCGCCCCATTCTTCAACCACACCCAGGAAGTCAGCTGGCACTACTGGGGCTTCTCGCCTGCTGTCTCTTCTTTATTTCATTTGCTTTCCCTTCTTTTTCTGCCATTTAAGTGGATCCTCTCAACCCACAATTCCTTCCTGGACAACATCACCAACTTTCAGCACTTCACCCACCACCTGGGAATTGACTTCCAGGTTCTATTGCTGTTCCTGACTCAGTTTCCACTTGGGTGCTCTGTAGGCTATCTGTTACACTATGTCTTAAGTGACTTCCCTTAAAGTCTGGTTCTCTTCTGAAGTTCTCTCACTCAGTGAACAACATAGCATCTAGCCAACTGTTTAAGCCAGAAATGGAGTCACACTTCATTCTTCTTTCTCCCTTGTAGCTTACCTCCCGTCAGTCAGGAAACTGTGTTTGCCACTCATCCTCGTCTTACTCTCACTGCAGCTGTCCATGCCCAGGCCCTACTGCTTTGCACCTGGCCCACTTCAGTAACCCACAACTGGGCATGGCTTGCCTCCAGGTCCTCTATAGCTAGTTCTCTACACTGTAGCCAGCGCGTTTGCAATACACCAACCCAATCACCTCTGTCTCTTGCTTATGGACTCACAATGAACTCCTCAGTGTATTGATGGGTCCCTCACAGCTTAACTTCAGCCCACCATTCAGCCTCATCCCTAAACTTCCACAGCTACACCAGACCATTCAATGAGCAAAGACTAGAACAGGTTTTGTGAGGTTCCACACCATTGCTCAGATTGCTTCCTTTACACAGAACATGCTCCCACCCATGCCAACTAGGTAAAGGCCCAGAACAAGTCACACTTTCTTTCCAAAGCCTTTCCAGAAAGCCCAGACAACCAACTGCTCCCTCACCTCTGATTGCATAGCAGGCATGCATATGCAAAAACACATGCCTTTGCTCACTACATGAGCAAACGAACTTAGTGTATTTGAATTCTTTACACGTTTGTCTACACAATATGGTGGAGCAGTATGAGGGCAGGGGCCACTCTCTATTCACTTCCGCATCTCCAGCACTGAACACAAATCCTGATAATTAGCAGGCATTTAATGTCCAATGACTTGACTTGAATTTTTAAACTCCATAGTGAGGCACACTTAGAACTAATTTGTAGCAACCCAGTTTCAGCTCAGTACAGAAGGTAATTGTGGACAGTGCTGCTGTGACCTTAAAGAAAATACTCAAGCCTGGGGTTCAGGTAACCTTAGGTTGGGTCCTAGCTCTACAGCTCACTGGCAACGCAATCTGACATGAGCTATGAAGGCACTCTGGGCCTGTGTCCCTCATCTGTATACACTAGAAAACCAACAAGGTTATCTTAGTTCTGACAACTAAAGACCCTAAAGTACCACATAACTGCAATTCCAAAGATCTGACATCCAAGAAGCTACCGGGACACCTGCTACCACTCTTCTCCTGCTGGGTGTGCATTCTCACTCCGTGCTTCCCCAGGCCGAACTCCTGCCTGTTTAAAGAACTGTCATCTCTGCACAAGAACTGATAGTCTTATTAAAACAAAGTACCATCACTGGGTGGGTAAATTCATGCCCGAAACAAGTAGAGACAGCATCGTATTCTAAACACTGAGGGTACATCTGCCCAGTTCAGCCCCACCCAGGGAATCCTCCCTCCTCAGAATGAGCTGGTTTGAGGCAGAGCCAGGGCAGAAGGAAGGGGTGCTGAGGGAAACAAGGTAACTAAGGGTGCACATGGGCCTCCTCGCCTCAGGCCCTCAGTGAATAGCCTAGAAAGGATGTCTCATCTCCCTTCTTTGCTCTCCTCTGTTCCCCTCCCCTCCCTGCAGAGCTCTAGTTCAGCCCCTTCCTTCTTCAACTGAGGAAATAAGGAAACTAAGGCACAGAGAAGGGGCTAGCTAGGCCAAGGTCACATGGGGGCAGGCTGGTCAGTGACTGAGCTGGGACTCCCAGCACCTAGTTTATGACTAATTATCCTGTACTGGACACTCTTGCAGAGGATAGAACAGTGTGGAGGGTCAGAGTTCAGGAAGTCAGGCCTGCAGATTCCAAAGCCTATTCATTAGCCTGAAGGGAGGCTGAAAGCAACACTGCTTCTGAACAGGTCCAGATTCGATGGCTAAAGAGCATCAGCTTTTCCCAAGCTCTGTTCTTTGCAGAATCCAAAGCCAAATGTTTTCATAAGGGTCACAATGTTCATTCTCAGCTGAAAAGCCATTATGCATCTCCCAGACCCACAGTAACAAGGTCCTGCCAATTCTGAATGATAACAACAAAGGCTTGAAAATGCCAGTTAAACAGCCTGGTGACACAGGCACCCAGGGCTCCAGGAACACTAGGGAATTGCTCCCACCCTCCCTTGTCATTAAGCATCACAGAAGTAGCCACCTGCAATGAGCTGCCCAGCTCTAGCCCAGCCTGCCTCTCAGAGGCCAGATTCAGAACTTCCTAAACAGATGCTGAAATCAGAACAAGAGGACATAAGCTACTGGGAAACTCTGAGACACTGCCCTGGGTGAGGGAGGAATGTGGAGGGTAGGAGAGGTCATTTCCTCTGATTAGTGATCCTGATGCTACAGAGCCTCCCACTCCCCAGTTATTTGCCCATCTGCCCCTCCTCTGTGCAGCCTCCTGATGTTGGGTGTGGATGAGAAGGCAAGGGTGATACCGCAAAAGACAAGGGGTTTCAGGACAAAAACCCTGGGTTCCTACTCTTTGACCTGAGAGGTTGCCCCATCCCTTTGAACCTCAGTGTCTCCTTAAAAACAAGGGCACTTAGAAGGGTTGTCAGGAAGAATATATGAGTAGAAATGTGGAATGCAATAAACCACCTCAGAACTGTAAGGGCACATTATCTTTCTCTTCTCTATAGGGCTCAGCTTCACTCATTCTCCTATGAAAGTAGGACATTTGAAGAACACAAAACAATGAACAACTTCTCCAGCTGTGTCACTAAAGACCTGCCTCCTGGGTGAAAGTTTTAGGTCTGGAGGGAACTTGGGTTTGCGCCTGGCCCCTCAGACCTAGGCACCCACTCCACCCACATTGCACACTCCCCGTGGTTCTCTGCAGCCCGCCCACTCTGCCTTCTGCACTAGCAGCACCAGAGGAGGCAAAGGGCACCTCTCAGTTGTAATCTCCCTGTGTCAGAGGCCACTGGACTCAGAGGTGAGCCTGGTTTCCTCACAGTGCCCTGAAGAGTTCTTGCCACACAAGCCTCAGCAGAGGGAGGCATGTGGAGTCTCTTTGCTCAACATTTCACAGAGACAAGTAACAGAGCATGAGGTTACAAACCCCAGAATTCTAGTGCACACCAAACTCTCCTGGCACTATTTCAGTGATGCAAGCTTATAAGACAATCATCAGAAATGTCTTGTTTCCACTCAGGGACAGTGCATAAGATCTCAACTAAATGGCTTGCCTTACAAAGGAAGGCAATAGGGAAAGGGCCAGACCAAGAACTAAAACCTAACTCAAATTCCTACAAGCTGTAAGAACATGGACAGGAGAGTTTTTGGCATCAGTAAAACTAGAATAATTCCAGAAATTGCCCTCTACAGGGTTGTTAAGAATCAAAGGATTAAATGTATAGGTGGTGCTTTCCAAGTTACCTTACGAAGAGTGACATAAACGTAAGATATGTCTTACTTTCTAGATTATTTAATAATGACCCCTAAAATGTTGTTTGTACACCAACCCTGATGACTGGGGTTCACATTTTGAATCCCAGTTCTCAGTCTCCAAGGCTGGGCCAGAACAGAAGCATCCAAGACTATACAAGCTGGCTCCCAGACAATGCTTTTCAAAATAAATCCTAATTATTCACCTTTTTTATTCATCTGCCAAGGTCATAGGAAAATACATTAACACATTTTTTAAAAAGTAACTACACTGAGGTATTGGTAATCGGGCTGTGGAAAGGAAAAGAGGCTCACAGTCGGCTGGCTTTTGGACGCAGGGTGTGCATCCCCCCAGTCCCCATCAGGCCGGGCCTTAACCATCTTTTCCGCCTCCTTCACCTCCTGGTCCCTGCAAGAACCTCAAAGATTGATGCCTTGTCTTTTCATTCCCAGACTTCAGCCCAGTGTTTGAAAATGGGCTCTTTCCAACTGTCAAGGAGTTTATAACCTTTGGGGAAAGGAGGCAAGCAGGTGCCTTTGAGATTCTGAAAAAACTAGATACCATGGTCCCAGAAAACACAGGACTCTACGCAAGTACAGAGCCGAGGTCGCCAGGTCCCTCAGGCCACACCTGCTCACCTCCAAGCCATTCGGCCCGCCAACCCCCGGCAGCCCCGCAGGCCCACCCCAGGCTCTGACCCCCGCCGGACTGACTGACGCGCCAAAACAAAGCTCTTTGCTTATTTCTTTGTCCTGGAAATTCAGGCAGGCCAGTGCCATTCACCTCAAAGCCTGCTGGCAGGGTGGACAGGCGTTCCTTCCTAGCGAGTCAGAGGCGCCGGTCCCAGCCCCGGGTCTCTGACCCCAAATGCGGGGTTTTTCCACTGAGCGTTCAGACCGGCGACACCGAGCCAAGACGGCGAGCAGTCCTCTGAATGAGGTTGGGGCCACTTAGGTTCCCGGCAGGTGCGGCCCCTGCTGGCGGGTTCGGAAGGAGCTTCTCCTCCGCTCTCCACCCGTCTTACAAGCGGAGGTAATAAAGCCCCGCAGCTAATCAATCCGCTCACCGCCAACCCGGCTGCCTCAGTTTCCTCACCTGCGCGGAGGCTGAGCACACCTTCGCGGAGGTCACGTGCCCCGCGGAGCCCTGCGCGCCACGGGTCCCGCTCGGGCTCCCCTCCCGCCCGCCTTCTCTCGCGCACGACGCTGGGGGCTGCAGGACCGCACTCTCTGCAGCCCCCTGCGTACAGGGGTGGACCCAGCGCCTGCGCAGGTTCGCGCCTGCGCCGGAGCGCGTCGCTCCCACGTGACCTGCCCCGCCCTCCGCGGGCCGCGCTCCTGCGGGGAGGGGTTCTGGGCGGGTGCCCTGGGCGCTTCCGGAGCTCTGATGTGGGCGGTGTGGGCGGTGCGGACGGTGGATGAGGGCTCTCCTGAGAGAGCGGTTCGCGTGCAGTCGTCTTTCTGATATCTAGAGCTTTGTTCAGCCCTTCGCGAGCGGTGACCCTCGACTTCTGATTCTGAAGCTAGAGGCCCTTTTCGGAGCAAAAGGACTGCCTCAATTGGATCTGGACGCCTTCTCTGTAGCTGAGGACGGTCACCTTTCAGTCCTCAGAGTATTTGTTTGTTTTTTGTTTCATGCCTTTTTTTTTGAGGGGGGGCGGTCATCGGTAGGGGAAATCCTTAGGACCATCGCATTGCGATGAATGTCCTTTCAATCTTTAGGAACAGTTCTGACCCCACCCCACATTCTCTTTCAACCCCCAATTCTGGTCAATAGGCAGGCGACGGTGGCCCAGAGCACTGGCTCCTAGGATGTTGCCCGACTCCTGTCAGATTTTAAGTACTGTGGTCTAGTTCATCCATCCATTCATCCATTTGTCATGTTGTGTCCAGTTTTATAAAGATAAGTGATTGAGAGAACACCTTCTCAGAAATAGGAACTGGTTCATAATACAACACTAAAACCATCAGTGGAATAACAGTTGAATCAGTCATAGGATGGTGTGCAGTGAAGTAGCAGAGCAGGGCTGACATCTCCACTGGCCAGGGGTGGCCATCTGTGCAATGCTTTTCTCCCACTTTGCCTGGGAGCTTCCTACTGGTGTGCAAGTCCAAAGGCTTCACTGACTTAGCTCCCTGACCTCCCATTCGAGCTCCAGGTTCCTTGGAAACTTATGGACCTACCCAGTTTATTCAAGAGGTCTCTCCTTAACTGGACCGTGAGTTACTGTGGTCCCATAAAACACATGATGCTGTGCAAGTGTTGCTTCACTTTTGGGACCCAAGAGCGTGGCCCAAAGCCAGCATGGAGATGTGCTTGGGAAATGTGGTGAAACAGAGGTTGTTTCCACATTAGGGGTTAGAGGGGATAAGCTTGAGCGATCATGCAGGCTCCTTACAGGACCAGGTTGATATTTGATCTGAAAGGCCAAAGGTGTTTGGTATATTGGTAATTTGTTATGATACGGGCATAGTCATAAGAGGGCAATTTACCTTTTAGACTTAGAGCGGCGATTGTGGCACCAGGGACGGGCGTGGTGGGGTGCGGGTGGTGGTGGTGGTGGTGGTGTAGGCGGTGATGCCTGCCAAGCTTCACTGGCTGCCCATGCGTAGAGCTCGGGGGAGACCCTGACTTAGAGGACCCTTCTCACCCATGGTCATTCTTCCTTACCATGTGAAAGGTTTATCCTCTCTATCCTGAACTAGGATATTTGGTAAAGAGTGTGGAAAGTTGCAGGGAAAATGGCCTCTTAGAACAAAACAGGAAGTTACCTCCTCTGGATAGGAATCCCCAGAGACTGAAGTCAATGACAGAACCATTCAGGGGCCAGGGGTAGCAGAATCCTGGGGGTAGAAGGATTCCTCAGATTTCAACTGTGATATAATTACAAACTGCAAAAAGTCATGGTTATATTTTCACCTCAGTAATATTCCAAAGCTTTGGACTTCAATGAACACACTCCCAAGTGGTTGCAGAAGGCACAGGCTAAACTCATTTAAAAGCGGTCATCAGACCAGAAGACTAAGTTATGGGCAAGTAGGCACAAAAATTTACTTACAAAGCTCAATGATTAAAAACAAATTAAAAAAATAATCTTCCAAGTGTTAAAGGTAGAAGTAAGTCTGATGTTGTAATGACCATAGAATAACCTCGATTTTGAATATAAGGGGCTAGGAATTAAGGTTGACTGGGACCTTTGTGACAATTTAGGTAACTTAGATATGTCACCCTCTTGACAGGGGCTGGGAAACTTTTCTGTTCTTCACAAACCTCATAGGGCAGGCAGAAAACATTGCTAGCAAAAGACAGATGTGGGTAAGTATGTGGGATTCTAGGGTGGCTATGATGCCCATTCAGCAGTGATCTGTGCCAGTAGCACAACAAGATTTTTTAAGCCAATGGTTCTGCTTCGTGTCTGGGCTTAGTAGAAACAGTCCAGGAAACAGCTAGCATGAAAATGAAAGTAAAAGTAGAAACAGAGCTTGACTTCACTGTCTCAGGCCTAGAATCCCATTCCGTGGGTGAAAGTCAAATCAAGGTCTAAAAATATGAGGGGATGGACCCAAAAGTACCCGGAATTTATTTATAAAAAATTGTATATTTATTCTTACATGTTTAAGTTTCAGCCACCTTCAATGTACTGTCCATTTCATGTAATACATCTATTGAGATGGTTTTTCCATTGCTCAAAACAGTTTTTGAACTTGTTGATTTTGATGTCTATTAGTACTGTTGCTGCTTTTTGTTTCACCTCTTCCACATTGGTAAAACATTTCCCTTTGAGAGCTTTTTACTTCCGGAAAACAAGAAAAAAGTCACTCTGGGTGACATTAAGTGAATAGAGAGGGTGGGGCTTGAGGGTAATACCATTTTTGTTCAAAAACTGCTGAACACTCGCTGTAGTGTGGTCAGGTGCTCTTGTAAAACACCCATCATGAAATGAGCAAACACATTGAAAGTCTTCAGAAAAATTCACTAAAGCTGAACGCAGCTTCTCACAACACCAGCTGGTACACTGATATAGATGGGTTCCTAGAACACTCACATAGAGGGAGAATCATGTCCCACAAGAGGCCCACCCTCCAGAAGACAATTCCAGGGTTGTTTTTTTTTCAGTGGTGGTGGGGGGTCCTCCCTCGTAGATGTGCACAGGTCAGCTCCAAGTATCTTCCTACTTGTTAATATCCCTGATTCTACTCTCTCTTTCTTTCTTTCTTTCTTCCTTCCTTCCTTCCTTCGTTCTTATTTTTAAAAAGTATAAAAAGTGCATAAAGGTGGTCTGCTTCCTCAGTGCACCCCACAGCAAATGCTTTAAGGTCTTCTCAGGAGCCCTCAGTAAACAACCACCAATGGTTTACCAGGTGAATCAATGACTGACTAGGGGCTGGATGGTGGGATTGTTTTGGCCTCAGGTTGGAAATACAGGGTTTCCTAGAGTATCCTCACTCATTATCATTTGCTCTATTCATTTACATTTACTGAGTTGTCATTCAGTTAGGAAGCTTTGGTTTGCAAGGAACAGAAATTCCAACTCAAACTGCTTTGAGGTGATCCTGCAGTTCAATAATGTAAACATAGATAGCTCCATGCTGTGCATCTGTTTGTTGGAATCATGTTAAGTCTGGTTCCTCTTGGTCATAGTTTGGCTTCCAAGATCCAGCATGGGGATGGGGCTGGTTAAACCAATGAGCGAACAAAACCCAGAGCCTCACTGTGATCAGCCAGTCACTGTGGTCAAGGCATTGCTGCATTCTGATTAATCTAAGCAGTCTGGGTTAGTTCCTATCTCTTACATGACTGTGTATATACATAAAAGAAGAAATAAACATGTAAGGCATTCCTAAAACATCTTCACATCCAAAGTCCAACTCCTCTCTATCATTTTGGACTCAGAGTCACTGATGTCTGGATTTGTCACAGAATAATATTATTTGGTTATTAGGAACACTGGTAATACAGCATTTGTTAAAGAGTGTTTTGCCTTCTGCTCAGTTAGCAGGAGGTTTTGATAAATAGATGTTTGACATCTTAATGATAGTCTCTCAAAATACATGATGACAACAACCTCTCATTGCTTTGGAATTTCTTTATCTATTTCAAGAGATTTGGTAAATTTTTCCATTATATTACAATACTTTTGCATGCGTCTTAGAAGCAAAACTTAATAGACATCATTTGTGTTGAGGGGAGTGGGGAGTGAGGAATAGCTTTCTCTCTTAGTTCTATAAAGCTCTATTGTTGCTTTGTAAGAAAATAGGAAAAAGAAATTATTCTTCTAATGACAAAATTTATTTTACTAATATCAAATTTATGTTCCACTGCTGCTGCTGTTCCATGAATTTATGCATTCACAATAACTTAGTGCCAAAACATAATGTAATCTTTTAGAAGATTTTTATACAGCAATTAAACTCAACTCTTGGAGTATAAACAATGTGGTGCTTATAACTGAATGCAATTGAACTAATAGTATAAAATTCAAGTTTTATAAGGAGAGTGGTTGTGAAAGGTTTATATAAAAGTGTTATGAAAGTAACATGGAAGAACAAGAAGGTGAAATTTGCCTCATCAAATATCAAAATATACCATAAAGTCATTGTAATTCAATTTAATAAGATATTGGTATAGCCAGATCATGACAATGTTATTTAGGGTGGGAACTTTGAGTCACACCAACAGGGTGATGATTTAGGGTGGGTTGTCAGTCATATGGACAGTAAATGAGGTTTGCTTGACTGAGTCCCAGTAAAGACTCCGGAGACCAAGGCCCAGGTGACTCTGTGCACTGTCACACATGGCCACTGGAAAAGTAACACTGTTCATGATTCCATAGTTAGAGAACAACCAAAAGCTCTGAGTTTGGTACTGTTAAGGCAGTTTAGTAAGAAGCTATGAAATTCCTTGGCAAGTGGAATAGGGAAACTGAAACAAATAGCTAAACAAACTGCTGAAAAAAATTAACAGCCAGCTAATAAATTGCAAAGTCTTATCTTCTCTAACCAAGGACACTTAGGAGCAGATAGTTTACATCTCTCCTCCCCAACCAGAGAGTAAGTAGTTTAAGTCACCCTAATCATGGAGATAGATAACAGAGGCTCAGGTGACACCACTAGTGTGAGTCAAACCCCAGAATGAGTGAAGTCAGGGGAGTAAATAACAAAGCACCCAATTAAAGCCAGATAAATCCATGATAAAAGTGAAGCTGAGTAGAGAATGATTCGCCCCCCCCCTCCCCCCCCAGGCTCATTCCGATGCATCAGCATATTAAAAGACACACCTGGAAAGCTGGTTAATATTCTGTTGAGACCCTGCCCAGAGACCTCCCTTAAAACTCTCCTTTGAACATACCCCCCACCTACCTTCCTTTACTTAGGTGTATATATTTGCTTTCTTTCTCCTAAGTTCTAAAGGTTCTCAGAAGACTTGCAACCAGGGGAGCAATGGGTCATAGCAGCTTGTCCCAGGCTAACCCCCTGAACCTGTCTCTAAGAGTCCTACTTGAACCTCTGTCACTTGTTTCCTGAGTCCACACAGCCCAGGATGGCTCACTTCTTCTGCCTCTGTGACTTTCTTTCTAAAAGGGTCAAGACTTTGCCTAGGCTCTATTTTTTCCTCACATTTCCAAAGGAACAAGGTAGTGCTACCTAGGCTCACTCCTGTTGCTGTGATCTAGCTTCCTCTATCTTAAGTGCTTCCTTTGTCTCACTGTCCCCAGCTTTAATAAATGTACTCTTAAAACCACCTGGATTTGAAATGCAAAATCTTCCCTGTGTGAAGTCAAGAACCTACACCCTCCAGATCATGCCAGAGCATACCTGCCTCAACCTGGTCTCTTTCTGGTGACATTTTCTTGGACGCTGTCTTATGCACTTCTTCCCTTGTTTCATTTTAATCCTTTCCTTTTGATAAACTATAACCATGAGCATAACTGTGTTCAATGAGTTCAATGAAATCCTCCAGTCAATTATCACAAGCAAGTGTGATAAACTTGCATTTGGTGTCAGAAGTGAGGATAGTTTTGGAAATTTTCTCCCTCAAACTCTTCACTGTCTTTGATAGGTTTGGGAGCATCTGGTTTATGCTAGCATAGTAAAACCCAGGTCAGAACTTTCCTATGGATTCAGTTTATTAAATTGTGTTTTTTGTAAAACATCAGCCATTTCAACTCAGTTTTAAGGTTCATTTACTTAGAGTTGTTCCCCAATGATTTTCTAAAAACTCTGTTTTATCTACATTTATATCCCATTTCTGAGTCCTGATATCAATTTTCTTCTCACTTTTTTGCTGGAAATAAAAAATAATTTTGTTGGCTTCACTGAAGTATGCTTTTCAATTAACTTATAATTAAGGCAAAATTCACCAATTTTAAATGTGCGATTTGAAGTGTTGTGACAAATGAATACAGTCATGTACTGTTACCACAATGATCACACAGAGTGTGATATTACCCTAATTTTATTGTCAGTTCCCTTCCTCTAACCGCAAAAAACCACCGATCTGTTTTCTATCACTATAGTTTTGCTTTTTGTAATGTACCTCATATAAATGGAATCGCGCAGTATGTAGTATTTTGGGTCTGGTTTCTTTCACTTAGAACAGCGATTTTCAATCAGTGTGCCAAAAGAATTTTTACAACCTGCAATACTTGACTATTAGTCAAGAACACTGACCTCTTTTCCCTTAGATTGTCAAATTAAAAATGACAACAGCCAATACAGCAATAGCTGTTCAGTGTGAATGAGTTAAAACTATACCTTTTTTTTTTTTTTTTTTGGTCAGATCAGTAAAAATATATTTTTGTGTGTGCTGCAGAATTTTAGAAATCAGTTTATGTGTGCCATGAGATGAAAATGATTGAAAATCGCTGACTTAAAATAATGCTTTTGAGGCCCGTTCATGTTGCTGCTACTAGTGCCATCACTACTTTTTTCCTTTTTGCTGAAAATTATTCCACTGTATGCCCCCAAAAATATGTCAAAATTTATCCATTCGTCTATGGATGGGTTGTTTCTAATTTTTTGGCAGTTAGAATGAAGCTGCTATGAACATTTGTATACAACTTTTGTTTGGATGTATGTTGTCATTTCTCATGGATCAATATCTAGGAACGGTCATATAGTAAGTAAATGTATATTTAACTTTATAAGACACTCTCATACTGTTTTTCAAAATGACTATCATTTTCATTCCCACGAGTAATGTGTAACAGTTCCAGCTACTCCATACCCTCAACCAATATTTGCTATTGTCAGTTGCCCTTTGTGGTTTGCTCCACTGACAGCACACTTGCCATTGACCCTGAAGCCAGTCTCAGTGCTTTAGTGCAAATGGTCCAGTCTTTACAAAGATCCTGCAGCAATCTAGGGACAGAGAGGGCTCAGACCTCCAACATATTGGGTTTTCCTAATCCGATCTCTTCTGTTACCCAGAAATCTCAGCATCCCCATGCATCTGGCTTTCCAGCCTCTCCCCTGAAGCTTTAGCTTGTCTCTCCCAAGGAGAGGCTCCAATGTAATTCTGCTTAGGCAGCTGGAAACAGAAAACTTTTTCTCATCACCCTCTATTCCCAAAAGCTAAACTCTTCAGATTCCTTACTCCTGATGAACAGGAAAAACAACTGACAGCAGATATGTCTTTATTCCTGTCTCTATTCCAGTTCTGGTTCTTCCTCTTCCTCTACGTCTAGCTATGTGTAGGGCCATATTGACATGATGACATATGTGTGTAAAACAAGGTCTAGAAAGAAACCTCACAAATAGCTAACAACTTACCTTTCTGAGGAGAGGAAGTATGGGGATTAAAGATGAGAAATGTACTCTTCAATGTGCAGATAGATTTCTGTTGGCATTTTTAAGGCAACTATAATTTTTTAAAGATTTAAAAAATGTATTATTTTTACAGAGAGGGGTAGGGAGAGAGGCAGAGAGGGAAAGAAACATCAATGTACAGTTGCCTTTCATCTGCCTCGCCACGGATCTGGCTGGAGACCTGGCTTGCAACCAGGTTATGTGCCCTGGCTGGGGAATGGAACTATAATTTTTAAAAAATAGCTATAATGTTAAAGAAGTAAAAGTATTCATATCTTGGACACCTCCCCTACCCTGGAGATCTCTATAGTTCTTTACAGCTCTATCTCTTGTTTCACTATTAATTATTATTTTTTTAATCACCTGCACTTTGATTGAGGCTAAAAGAGACTCTGAGAGCTCCCAAAGAGAAATCTGTCTAGTGAGAATAAACCGGCCACTCCATTCAGTATAGGATCTTCAAATAGGCGCTCAATTTTATTCTAAAAATATTTCAAGAGAAAAGCATACCAGAGAGACTCTAGGTTTGCCTAGCACTGTCTTAAGTTTTGTCTGTTTTCCCAGTGTTCCATTCTGTATGGCATGTGTCCCATAAAGAAAAAACCTTAGTTTTGACAATAAAAATCATTGCTTACCAAACCACAGATAACTTTGGACAATAACAAGTTGTCACCAACTAGTCCTTCTGAGAGAGGACAAAAGCTCTTCCTCACCTGTAGTCATCTTGCTGTATGTTCTCTTGCTGAAACTGCAAAGTATCAACAACTTCCCTCCTCACGGATACATGGTCAGTACACCTAGGGACCTGGTTGGAGCCAGTGCATGGTGTTTCTGCATCCCAGGGATGTTGAGGAGCTTCAGGTCAGTGGCTGCGGTGGTTTGGCTACTATAGGATAAAGCTCAGAGATGGTCATTCTTCACATTCACCTTGGTCTCACCTAAGGGAAATCAGGTAAGGTGACTAAGCATTCTTCCCTCCACCCCAAGTTGCCACGAAAATGACACTTGTGCCACCCATGAAGCAACTCTGGTTTTCCATCCTTGGTTCTGGGCACTGGGGCCCACTGGGAAAGCTGTGACCCAGAGAGGCCAGGAATGGAACTGGATCTGGCCAGGACTCCTGGCAGGGGTCCCTTGGGGTTTGGTAGTTCTATTCTGGAGTATTCACACTTCACAAAGAGGCCTTCACAAGTCTCAGACTCACATGCCCTCTGTTACTCAGCCACACTGGCTTTCTTACACATCCTCAAACATGAGGCTATCTCTGCACACAAGCTGCTGCCCTAGCCTAGATTGCCCTTCCTGCACTTTTCTTCCTGTAAAACTCCTTATGCTTCACTGCAGGTCAAATGTCTTGTGTGAGGCTTTTTCTGACACTCTAGCCTGAGCTAGTTCCCCTCTCTGGGCTCTCACAGTTAGTTCCTATTTCTAAAAGTCATTACTTATCTCTGCCTCCCTTGCTGGACTTGAATCTCAAGGGTGAAGACTGTGCTCATCATATCCACACTCCCAGACAAGGGCCTGGCTCTCCCTGAGGAAGGAATTCTGGTTGTGGACATGAACCCGAAGAGATAGTTTTAATGGGTCAGTGAGAAAACTATATTTTTCTCTAAAAAGGATTCTGTGATTAATGATTTTAGTTACTTTTGCACCCCAACCAGTAGGCACACCTATATTTAAAAAATTAATCATCTAACAAACACCCACCACCTCCCACTGAGTCATTGTGCTGGAAGAGTAGGTTCCAAAATTTAGCAACGTGTCTGTGTGCTTGATCCTCAGCCAGACTTTTCAACCATGCTACTCAGCATGGAGAGTAAAGCAAACCTTCCTTCCAAAGGAAAATGTATGGATTCTAAATGTTTTGCCCTGGGGGTACAGTATACCTAACTGAATAGAAAGATGTTTTTCTGCACACCTGGCATGTAATGTCTCACATTTTCCAACAAGTCAATGCATGGCTCATTCAACAAATGATGTGTATTTACAGATACCCATGATCTCTGCTCACAATGTTTGTTTCCTACATAATGTTGTGACTGAAGTTCATAATTATGCTATTGAATGCCAGAACTCTCTCTGCAAGGCCCAAATTTAGGACTGTTCTAGCTCCTTCTGGGAGTGCAGCTTTAGGAGTTTATTGACTGCCAAAATCTTAGCTTTCTTTGACTGCGCAGACTTGCTGTAATAAATGTCACCCTGTACTATCTGAAGTGTTAATTTCAATTTGTTCTCTCTTCAAGAGGCTCCATGTTTATTTGGTTTTTAAAATAAAACAGTAATTATACATGCAACCAAATTGATTGATTCTTAAACCTGAGAGTCAAGCAGTGTCTCAAAAAGATACTTGCACATCTATGTGCATAGCAGCATTATTAATAATAGCCAAGAGGTGGGAGCAACCCAAATGTCCACCCACTGGTGACTAGATAAACAAAATGTTATACACACACACACACACAATGTTATATATATACACACACAATGGAATATAACTCAGCCTTAAAAAGGAAGGCAATCCTGTCACATGTTACAACATGGATGAACCTTGAGGACATTATGCTAAGTGAGATGACTTAGTCACACACAAAAAATTATATCATTTTACTTACACACTGTAGCTAAAGTAATCAAACTAATAGAAACAGAAAGTAGAACGGTGGTTACCAGGGGGATGAGGAGCGGATATGGGAGTATTGGTTCATGGGTATGATGTTTCAGTTTTGCAAGATAAAAATGTTCTGGAGATTTGTTGCACAATAAACAGTTTATACTTAAATACTGGTAGGGGACTCAAATGTTGGGAAATTTTAGTTTTGGGTGAAAAGCTCTTGTTTCAGGAATTAAAGGAATGATCCACCTTGACTCCAGGAAACCATAGCAGTTCCACCTTTGTGTCTCAGGAGGACTGCAAGCAACCAAGATGGCATCTGAGCCATTATACTCCAGGGTGAGACGACCACCACTCAGGGCTCAAAGACCACCACCCTAGATGCAGATGGAAGAAGGCTGCAGCTTTTATCTGATTAACATTCTTTTTTTTTCTTTTTTTTCTTTTTTTAAGGGAAGGGAGGGAGAAAGAAGGGGAGAGAAACATCAATGTGTGGTTGCCTCTTGTACATCCCCAACCAGGGTCCTGGCCCACAACCCAGGCATGTGCCCTGACTGGGAGTTGAACCAGTGGCCCTTTGTTTCACAGGCCAGTGTTCAATCCACTGAGCCACATCAGCCAGGGCTCTCTGATTAACTTTTTCCCTGAATTCCAAACCCCTTACTTACACCAAACCCCTTACCTACACCTTCTCCTTCTAAAAAAGGCATGCTTATAATGGAATGTAAGACAGTCTGTTAGGGTACAAACCAGCCTGCCATCTTCCCAGATCTTGGATCACCTGAATCAAGGGCCCATAAAGATTCAATCCCTGCCTCAGCTTATTGGGTCTGGTAGGTGACAGGCAGCATGAACACCGGCTCTTCTAGTTTCAGTGCTACTGGGATGTACACTTAAAATATGGTTAAGATAGTAAGTTTTATGTTATGCATTTTTTTATCACAATAAAAAGATTAAAACAACATTCTTCAGGGTCACCTGGTCTGCCCTACTATTTTTATAGAAGGCACAGAGATTGGCCCAAAGTCATCATCCATTCATTCAAGGTGATCTATCTCCCACCCAGCTGCATATTTTTTTGTGCTCCAGCAGCCTGCTTCTCCTGAGATTCTGGTGAGTTTTCCTTCCTCTCCATCAGGGAAGGGAGGAGCCCAAGGCCCTGAGCTGCTCCCAAGCAAAGCCCAGGGGTGGGGGGAGGGGGGACCTGTGAGGCACTGAGTTATCATCAGTGTCACTCTCTTCTTTTTCATACCCTCAGCAGCTTCCTAGGTTGCTCATTTTTACTATGCACAGATATCTATACCTATGGAAACAAGTCAAATGCCACACGGGTCCTGAAGATCATAGAAACCTGTAGTTTTGCCAACGGATAGCAGAGTGAGCAGAGCCAGCACCTGGGAAAGAGTTTTTCTGTGTCCATGACCTGCAGTCACACTCCCAACAGACACTCCCCTATCGCAGGTCAGTGTTTCTGGCTCTGAGTTGGGTTGTTTGTTGGCTTGGGTCTGCATGCACCTGTCTGCTCAGGCTTAAGAAGACTTCATTACACACTTGGAGGCCTCTAAAATGTTCTCACTGCAGAACTTTGGTGTCACTGAATGCAGTACTCTTTGCTAGGTGCAAGGCCCTCTCTGACCCAATCCTAAGGTACTTTTCTGATCTTATCTCAGTAGAAGTGACTATCGTGTGATGACTTAAGGTTGGACTTGGGGTCAGGGTTGAATTTCAGTCTTAACAGCCTTTATCTCTTTAATCTTAGATAGTCATTCATCTCTAACTCTCTTGAAAAATGAAGATGACAGCTGGGAGGATTTGATGAGATAATGCGTTCCCAGGCTTGATACCATGTAAATATACATAGGAACTGGAGTTTTTGTTCTTGGCACAGGGGCCTCTGCTCCAGTAAAACAGGCTTATTTGCCAGATCTAGCATGGTCTGTGCATTCCACCCTTTGCCTCTGTTTTGCTTTTCTTTTCTTCCTTCCCAGAGCATCTTCTCTAAATCCCACCAAGGCCTAGTTCTATGCCTCCCCTGCTTTTGAAGCCTTCACTGACATTTCCAGCAGGATAGTATCTGTACTACAGGTGGATTTGTGTCGCTCCAGGCTGAAATGTTGCCATAAGGAACTGTGTCACTGATGCATCTTGCTGAAGATGTCCTCAGAGGTGGCCATGGAACACATGAGGCTCCAGGACCTGAGACAGGTGCTTCCAGGCACACTGGAAAGCTCCCTGAGAAGAACCACAGTTCCTCTCTTCACAGGATGTCTGTGAAGCCTTAGGGAGGTACCTATATGACCGAGTTTGTCAGCTACTGCAAGCCGTAGAGGAAAAGCCAGCTTTCTCGCAAATATTGCATGAACCCCACTGGCAGGCTCCAGGGTGCCTGCTGATTCACTCAGTAAGTGGAATGCTGGCCTATTGGGGTAGCTTCCCTCTGCACTATCCTGGGTTCATGGATCTGACCTCTGCCCCTCCATCCCATTTTTGTGTTTAGATCCAAAGGTTTGGCTAATTGTCTTTTCCTATATTCACAGCAACTTCTGCCTTGGATTCTCTTAGGGCTTGTAATTCTTCTCTCTGGACATGATTCTAGTTAGCCTTGTGTGATTATTATTTGGTGTATGATTTGCTCCTTTGTTGGCTTAGAAGCTCCTTTTAGGACAAGGATTAAGTTAAATCAATTTCTCTGTTGTGTTTAGAGGCAAGCATGGTACCTGCCTCATGCTTTTGTGTGAACTTAATTGTTTTAATAGAGAAAATAACTACCAATTACCATATGCTCATGATCTGTGGCCCAGTGATTACCTCAGGAAATTCTCACATTGCTCTGTAAAGAAAGCATTACTATCCTCCTTGTAAAGATGAGAACAATGCCTTACCCAAAGTCAGAGAGTGAGGAAAAGGTGGAGCTGGGGTTTTAACTCCTCTCCTTATGAATGATAGATACATGGATGGCCAAGTGAAACACGCATACATTGACACATCTCTGCATTTGCAACATTTTCACCTCAAACCCAAGATCAAGCCTGAAATCACACCCTTCATGCAAGATTGAAGACATCTGGCTTCCTTCAGGGCACCTGGCCCAGGATCCTGTTGTCAGCTGCCTGTTCAGTTGGACCAGACCCAGGCTGGAGTTGCCCCATTTATAAGCTCCTGGGCCATACAAGATGATCTGCAGAGTGGCTTCTGGTCTTTCTCTAATTTCATCTTCATAGTTGGCCTCAGCTTGCTCTGTAAACTCAGGAAGGCAGAGACCTTGTCTCATCTAGAACAGTTCCTGCACCTGGTAGATGCTCAAGAAATGACCATTATTATTTTCAAGTTGTCCCATGGTCTACTTGTATCTTCTTAGCATAGCTCATGAGAAATAGGGAGGGTAAAGCAGGGGTATTTTACACAAAATTAAGTACTAGCAAACACAGAAAGGAAACCTTTCTACAATTGGTATGTGAGAAACATGGTAGCAAGTGACTCTCAAACCAGGCTTAGCCATAGTGGATAATTGTTAAAGGCTAGGCCAGACAACAAATGAATCAGGAAGTCTCCGAGTACACAGAATAACAAAGAAGGGGCTAGGGTACACAAGTGAGGATGTGACAGCAAGGAGGGCTAGGGACTTCTACAGCCCCTCACGGATACCTCTGAGAACAAGGGAAAGGAGGGATGGCCACATTTAAGCCAAAAGTTGTCAGTGCTAGGGTGTGACCTGCCCAATCATCTCTTTAAACATGATTGTGCCAGATTGTGACTCCGAAGTACTCAGCCAATGAGGAAACTGGGGAGAGATTGCTTGCATCAAGATAAATTTATTTGTTCCTCCCACTTCTGTATGCCTGCTTACCGGATACCACTAGGCAGGCATCTGGTTTTGCAAGAACAGAAATAAACGAGTCACTTTCACTATACTCCTGGCCTCATTGTACATTTGTTTTATGGACTGGGTGAGCATATTTCTCACAGGTGGAAAGATCCTTTGTCTAGGCTTCTAGGCTTGGCTCTTTGCATAAGTAGACACATGGTCCAGATCTGATTCCCTGCTGAAAGGCTTGAATTGATTTATTCACAATCAGCTTTTTCGGATGAGCATTTATGAAGTGCTGGTGACACCATCTGTCTGTGAGAGGAAACACATTCTGGAGCTTTTGTCAAAGTCAAGAGAACATGGGAGAGGTTGTGCGCTCCTGGGGGAAATGCGTAGCAGCAACACAAATATGGGTTTAAAATTATGTGGGTCTAGCATAACAACAACAACAACAACAATAGCAGCACTGATGTCATTGAGGATTTTCTATGTCCCAGGCATAATACTGTATGTGCTTCATGTGAATTAACTCATTTAAATATCACAGAGGGTAGTGAAATGTGGAGATGGATGTTCCTAAGTAGAATAACCAGAGACTGGCTTTTGAATATGAGATGCCTGAAGGACTATGTCTGGTAGAAAAGTTAGGAGCATTTCACTAATGATGATTATATTAGTGATCATAAGACTAGCCACTGAGCAATGGGTAATAGAAATTGCGAAGGCCATTATAGTAACTACAATCTGAAGGGCAGCATTGTGACAAAAATTCAGTTTCAGTGAATTCTTATATTTTGGTGCAATTAGTGTTTATTATCTTCAGAGAGACAAGTAAGCAGCTAAACTGAAGAAGGTGGTCATGTCTCCCATCTCTTACCATGAGTCTGACTTTCCCAACAAATTGCTGAGGGGGAGCTCAGACTGAGAACATGAAGACCTGCTGAACTCTGACACATGTGGATAGCTTTAAGAGAACAACAGGGGAAAAACAAACAGGGTGACACTTAATATGTTCAGGCTGCCCAGCAAAAATGTGGCCCCAAGCCTAGCAGGTACCTAACCATCTCAACAATCTGAGAGGTCAGTTTGCCTCCTAGAGGAAGGATTGGTAAAGAAAGTAACCAGAAGAATTATTGTTCTGTTCTGGAGGCTGGTATAGAAGAGTGCTGATGAAAATCAAAGACTTGGGAATTAAGCATCCCATCTAACAGTCACAGTGAAAGCTCAAGTTACAAATGTACATTTTATACTTTTTAAAAGTAAAGAAATTAAGCTGCTCAGGCTCATATACATACATTTACTTTAAAAATACATTTTATTTTCCCAATGGTAAAAATAACTATTTCTTTTTTAAATTTTATAAAGCATTCATGATCATTTTGAAGAAGTTTAAGTGATATAGAAAAGTATAACTAAATAAAAATTCAGCAGTAATGCTATCACTCAAAGGGCCATATTTCTATATATTTCTCTAGGCACACACACTCCGAGATAATACATTTGCTATATCATCACATATCTTTCTACATTATTGCTTTTAATGGCTGCATGATGGTTACAGTGGAATATTTCCATCTTGAATTCCAGTAATGCCTTTTGTTCTATCTACCTATCAATCTGAAATATATGAAACATTAAATACCAAATCAAAATATTCTTTTTGTAATCAGCTCTCAAAATTGTTGTCATTCTTTCTGTTCAGCTAAAGAAAACATCAACAGAATTAAAAGGGAACCAACTATATGGGAAAACATAGTTCCCAATGATACCTCAGACAAGGGTTTGATCTCCAAAATATATAAAGAACTTATGAGACTCAACACCAGGGAGGTAGATAGCCTAATTAAAAAGTGGGCAAAGGACCTGAATAGACACCTCTCTAAGGAGGACATACAAAGGGCCCAAAGGCATATGAAAGAATGCTCAACATCACTAGCCATCAGAGAGATGCAAATTAAAGCCACAATAAGATACCATCTCACACCTGTCAGAATGGCAATCATCAACAAATCAACAAACAACAAGTGCTGGTGAGGATGCAGGGAAAAGGGAACCTTGGTGCACTGCTGGTAGGATGTAGGCTGCTGCAGCCACTATGGAAAACAGTATGGAGTTTCCTTAAAAAACTAAAAATGGAACTGCCTTTTGACACAGCAATTCCACTAGTAGGACTATACCCGGAGAACCCTAAAACACCAATTCAGAAGAACCTATGTACTACTATGTTCATAGCAGCGCTATTTACAATAGACAAGTGCTGGAAACAGCCTAAGTGCCCATCAGTGGATGATTGGACCCAAAAACTTTGGTACATTTACACAATGGAATACTACACAGCAGAAAGAAAGAAGGAACTCCTAACCTTTGCAACAACATGGATGGAACTGGAGAGTATTATGCTTAGTGAAATAAGTCAGTCAGTGAAAGACAAATACTATGTGATCTCACCCATTACAGGACAATAATGAACAAAACAAACAAACAAGCAAAATAAAACCAGATGGGCAAGGGGGAGTGGGGAAGAGAGAGGAGGAGGCAAAGAAGGGAGCAGTTTAGCCAAGGAACTAGTATGAAAGATCCATGGACATGAACAACAAATGGGATTGACTTTGCTGGAGAGTAGGTGGGTGGGGAAGGGGATAGAGGGGAGTTAAAAGGGGATGGATGTAATACAACAACAATAAAAATTTAAAAAATTGTCTATGTGTGTTTTTGCTTTTTTTCTGTGTTGTTCAGGAAATGTTCATATCTTTGTTTTAAGAAAAAGGCAGATGTTAAGCAGATTGGGACCTAGGATAGAATAGCACAAGAGTATGGAGTTCAATCTGCCAGTTATGTAAAACAAAACCCTTAGCAGTGTCCTCCCTTGTACAGTTGCCATTGTTTCTGATACTGTCTCCTGGTGATGGTGGCAGGCAGTCAAGGTTGGGCCCGAGCAACCTTCCAGTCCTGCCTGTTTTTTCTTCCTTTTTCCCCTTCCCTTGGTCACTAGAAGGGTACAACTTAGGCAGAAGGAAGAAATACTAAAAGGGAGAGAAGGTTTCTTTTTAGTCTTGTAGATTCTGAGTGCAATAAAATTTGGAATTTTTAAAGTTTTGGAATAAAGTAAAAGAACCAAATCCTTTATATTGCATTCTTTCCTTTCAAACCTCTCTTTCTTTCCCATCTCCCTCCCCTACCCCATGTATTTTGGTGTATACATACCAAAATCATATGATTGTTTAGGCATACCACAATCCCCTATTGGTGGACATTATGATTGCTTTAGATTTTTCACTATTATAAATATAGTTTGAGGAACAACTTTGCGCATACATCTTTACATATCTTGATACATTAAAAAGCTTCTTGTCATACCTTACTTTCTCATTGGGAACAGAGGGACTGCAAACAGAAGCTGGAAGAGCTCTTGCAAATCTGTGAAGAGAATTTTTCGAGACTGTGGGGAAGAGTGGCCTGCTTTTAGAGCCAGGTGAAGATATGCAGCACAATGTGGCAAGAGGTTCTTTCCTCTATTTCCACCAAAATGCCCCACAGCCTCAGGGTTCCACCTCTGGGAAACATGGTGCAGCTTTAACCCCTTGAGGGTGAGCAGAGATGGAGCAGTAGCCCTGGAGGCAGGAGGGAGCAGTGATGCTAGGTGGCAGGCACCTTCAAACCACTCCTCAGACAGCAGAGGCCTGGGGAGCAAGTTGACTGGGTGGGAGAGAAACTACATGCTTTTCTGTGAGCTCACATGACATATCTCCTAGGCATGACAAAAACAATCTAGTGAAGAATCTGAGCTCTAGAGCTAATAGATGGAATAGCACCACTAAAATATGGGTAATCACACTTAATGTAATGGTTTTCAGAGGCCAGTTTTGAGCTGGGGAAACATGGCAAGTAGTTACTATTTATTGAGCATTTATATATACTGCTTCATGAAAACCCCAAAATGACTTTACATAACATCTTAATATTAGAGGAGGCAGGCAGCTGGGGCACAGGGAGGCTAGGTAAGTTGCTCCTGGCCATATAGCTAGTAAGTGCCAAATCTTAGATTGGCACCAAAGTGTGTTGAGGCCAAAAGTCTTACTCTTAATGATTAGATTATGTTGTTTTCTTTACAGTTAAATGACAAATCAATTGAGGGAAAAATCAAGTAGAAATTGGCCAATCTTATCAATTCTTTGTTTTTGTTTTTTCTCCATTCTTCATTGAACCAAGGGATTCCTCTCATTTATCCATGAGGTTCCCAAATAGTGTCAGTTGATTTTTTTCTAGAATTTCTAGAGTATTTGATGCATCTTTAGATCTGATATATTGTTATGTCATTGGCAATCTCCTAAGAAATAACTTCTTAGATAATTTCACCATCGTTATTCATGTCTAGAAAATATCACTTAATCACAGTGGAAAAGTTAGTTACCTATAGAATAACCACTTTTGAGAAGGAATTTTACTCAGATTGGGGAATATCAGGAGCAATTCAATTTTGATTAATAGTCCCAGGGAATTTGTGTCTTTTTTTTTTTTTTTTTTTCCCGTATCCCGTATCATCATCATTTTTAGTTTTATTATTGTATGGTATTTTTTTTTTTTTGTACTGAGATTTTTTTTGTGTGTGTGTATTGATTTTTTTTTTAATTTTATTGTTGTTGTATTACATCCATCCCCTTTTTGCTCCCCTCTGTCCCCCTCCCCACCCACCCACTCCCGCCAAAGTCAATCCCACCTGTTGTCCATGTCCATGGTTCCTTTATACTAGGTTCTTGTCTAAGCTGCCCCCCTTCTTTGCCTCTGCTTCCCCCCTCCCCCCAACCCTGTTCCCCCTGACCACTGAAGGCCTATTCCTTGTATTCATATACTTGGTTCTGTTTTGCTTGTTGTTAGTTTTGCTCATTATTGTCCCGTAATGGGTGAGATCATATGATATTTGTCCTTCACTGACTGGCTTATTTCACTAAGCATAATCCTCTCCAGTTCCATCCATGTTGTTGCAAAGGGTAC